>PVLC010005325.1:0-77360 GCA_004027655.1 Graphiurus murinus | reverse complement strand
TTTTTTTTTTTTTTTGCGGTACTGGGGATTGAACTCAGGGGCATTCTACCTCCAAGCTACTCCCCCAGCCCTATTTTGTATTCTTTATTTTGAAACCGGGTCTCACTAAGTTGTGGAGTGCCTCACTAGGTAGCTGAGGCTGGCCGCGAACCTGGATCCTCCGGTCTCAGCCTCCCAAATGCTGGGATTACAAGCGTGCGCCACCACGCCCGGCACTCAGCTTATTTTTTTATTTTGAAACAGGATCTTGCTAAATTGCTGAGAGCCTCCCTAAGTTGCTGAGGCTGGCCACAATCATGTGATCCTCCTGTCTCAGCCTCCGAAGTACTGGGATTACAGGTGTGCACTGCCACACCCGGCTTCCATATCCTAACATGCATTTTAATGTCATTAAATCAGTGGGCACATGGAGAAGACATTAGGCAGTGAAAAATTAGTTTTAATACCAAATTTGATACTTCTTAAAAATTATACACTGAAAATGTTTCAGATATACCAATTATATGGATTTCTCAGACTTCTTAGATCATCTTTGAATTTAATTAGCTATAGATTTTTAGTTCTTGTGATTTTTATCCAGGATCTAAGAACATTGCAACAAAATAATATTTTATGGAACATCCTATTATATGAAATGGCAGAACCAGAATCATAAACTATATGACTTTTTAGTATATTATGACTTAAAAATGTATTATTGAATTATATGTTTATTTGTTAAAATAGAAATTTCCTAGCAAGAAAGACCATTCATCAAGTAGCTGCACACTGCATTATGTAGATTGGTTCTCATTTAAGAATGACAGAATTTCAGAATTCTTCTAACTCATGGTTGTCTATGTAAATTCAAGGCAGAACATTTCATTTGTCCTTAAAGCAAATAATTAAAATGTTTTAATCAACTTTTGAAGACAAAACTCTCCATTTTGAAGGCTTGCATGTGGGAAAGATACATCAGGAGGGTTTGGCAGTGAGGGCGCTGGGCTCAAGGTCCAGGTGTGGGCAAGTATTTCAACCTCTGTAGGGCTCCTTCCACAGTGAAATAAAGCTATTGATTTCACCTCATATGTTGGCTAGGGTGGCTTCCAGGTTAAAAACAATCTTTGTAAAACAGATTGAGATAACCTGGAGTAGTTCACAAGTAAAAGGAAAGTAGGCATCTTACTCTTAAGAGTAAGACAATGTCGCAGTCCTGGCTGTACTGACTAAACTCATGCAGCTTTGGAAAGTGCCAACTCCTTTCTCTAAAAGATTGTGATATAAGTCCAGACTCAGGACTGTGTTCTATTAAAAAGCTGTCTTGTGAATCTAGTAGTCAAGTTTGGAACTACTGGTATAAAAAAGGCTCCTGGGTTACTATCCCTCCCTATTTTTTCTCCAGTGAAGGATTGGGGAGGATGACTTCTTTCTGTGGATTGTTAATTTTTTTAAAAAATATGACTGGGCATGGTGGTGCATGTCTGTAATTCCAATACTTTGGAGGCTGAGATAGGAGGATTACAGATTTGAGGTCAGCCTCAGCAATTTAGCAAGACCCTGTTTAAAAAAGTAAAAACATCTGGCCAGGCGTGGTGGCGCACGCTTGTAATCCCAGCATTCGAGAGGCTGAGACCTGAGGATCCGGGTTCGAGACCAGCCTCAGCTACCTAGTGAGGCCCTCTGCAACTTAGTGAGACTCTGTTTCAAAATAAAGAATAAAAAATAGGGCTGGGGGCGTAGCTCAGAGGTAGAATGTCCCTGAGTTCAATCCCCAGTACTGCAAAAAAAAAAAAAAAAAAAAAAAAAAAATAGGGCTGGAGGTATAGCTCAGAGGTAGAATGCCCCTGGGTTCAATCCCCAGTACCACAAGAAAAAATAAAAAATCTGGTGTGGAGCTTGGAGATAGAATGTCACCAGTTTCAGTTGCCAGTAACTTCCCTGCCCCCCATGTTGTCTCCTTTCCATAAAGAAAGATTTTTCTTAATAGTACACAGAGGGAAACATGATAGGCATTTGCATCTTTTCTGTTTCAGGATATAGACTGTTCTTGCCCCAGATATATCTTATGTTTCATTTGGAAACAGGTATAGATCTGCCTCATCTTGGAAACAGGACATATTATTTTCCTTATCAGACTTTAGCTTGTGGTGGGATATATGAGTGGAGATACAAATACTTAGTTGGGAATGGCCATTTTGCTTTGTCACTCCCTTTCTGTTTGTCGTATTTACCTTCTACCTGTCAGGTGCTATGCTAACTACTTGGTGGATATTTTTCATTCTGTCTTCTTGACAACTTTTTAAAGGGGATCAGGTTTTACAGTCTTCTCTTTACAGATGAGGAAAAATCAGAAGCACAGACTTTATTTACTTGGTCCAGCTGGAATTGTAGGATGGAGACTTGAATTTGGATCTGTCTGACTCATAGTACTCTAAAACGATAGTGTTTATATAGGGTTTTCAGACCTCCTCCATCCAGAATCATGAGGCAGAGGTAAATTCAAGTGGGTTTTCAAAACACATTTACCTTATGACATGAATTCATAGTTTAAAATATTATCACAGTTGTGATGTGCTTGGTAGTATAAATTAAATGGATAACTCAGCTCCAGAGTTGCTTATAGGCAGTATCAGAACTGACCCCAGGCAGAATTATGAGGAACAGTGTGATCCCCCTCTCTCTCTCCTTCCCTTCCCTCTCCTTTCTTTTCCCCCTTTCTCAGAGTTCTCTAGTATTTTTAGGTTGCACCCAGTTCTCAGCACAGGCTTCTTTCTCCTTATCTGCCTTTCCCATTGGCATCCTATTAGAATCACTGAAAAGTAGACCTGGAAAAATAACTAAATTGAGTCCACCTCTTTTATTCCACTGGTGAGGGAACTGTATCAGCTGGAATCTAGTCCAGAGACCTTTCTTTTATTAGTCTCACTAAGTTGCTGGGATTGGTCTTGAACCTATGATTCTCCTGTCTCAGCCTCTCAAGTACTGGGATTACAGGCTTGTAAATCACCACACCCCTCTCAAGGAAGCTCTTTGGAAGAGGGCATCTGTGAACTCTGAAGCTACATGCCTAATTTATATATATGTACATTTTCTGGCCTATAACCTTGTCAGAATGTCAGAAGCATCTACGTTCAAACAAGATTTTTGAATCTACATTCAAAAAAGATGTAATAGAGGTTTTCATCCCATCACGTTGACATTGTAGCTGTTCTTATTTTGTATTTTTTATCTCTGCTAATCATCAGATATTACTGTATAGCTCATTCCCCAGGAGTCTCTTATTCATAATCGATATACATGCTCATTTATTTGTTGTTTACACCTTTCTTTTATTCACAAACTATTTAAGATTGTTTACGCAAAACAAATAGCTTATTAACCTAATTTGTTTTTATGCAAAGGGAATATATTTCATAATGTAATATATATATAAAGGAATATATTTTATAAACATAAATATTATAGTAATGGTCATAACATACAGTTTGTTCCTCAATATATATAATATTATATCATGAAATGTAATATAATTACTTGTAGTAAAATTATATTACATTATGTAATATATTCTTTGTTATCTGTATGGTATTGGGGATTGAACCTAGGGGCATTCTACCTCTGAGTTACACTCCCATCCCTATTTTTTATTCTTTATTTTGAAACAGGGTCTTACTAAGTTGCGGAGGGCCTCACTAAGTAGCTGAGGCTGACTATGAACCTGTGATCCTCCTGTCTCAGCCTCCCAAGTACTGGGATTACAAGCGTTAGCCACCATGCCTGGCTTCATTATGTAATATATTCTTTAATATATTAAATAGACGTTTCATCTAGTATACTTATTCAAAAGGTAGTTTGTAGATGGAGGATTTTCTATTGAACTCTGCTCAATATTACACAGACTACAGAAAATTTTAAGGTGCAGTATATAGGATACATATTTAGCTTAATGTTTTCTCTAAGTTATCTTTGCTTTATTGTCATGATTGTGCAAAGTCTAAATTTGTGACCGTTTATCTAATCCAGATACTGCAAATTTAAATGAAAATATATCTAATCCAGAGGGTTTATGGAATAAGGTGGGTGGGGGATAAAATGATAAGGATTAGTGTGGCCCATGGCAAAGCATTGAGTAATCACGCTGCCTAAAACATTTATATTCACACATAGAGTAAATGTCTGATAGCTTAATAAATGTGGGAGATGGCAGTTATATGCGACTCCATTCCACTTAATTTGTAGAACTAAAGATAATGTCAAAAACTTGGATGCATTTGCATTTGATGATAGGATAAAGCAAATAATTTTTCAGTCATCCTTTGAGGAACATGTGATTTCTTTTTTATCAATGTCCCTATTTTTCATTAAGCTAAACGTCCATGAATAGATGGACTTATTGAATCTCTTGAACTTACAAAAGTATTCGGTGCATATTTTGAAACACATTTAACAGTATAGTCACATCCCTTAAATTGGTCTGCTCTTATGCATTTTCACCATCATTACCCTGATCTAGGGCATTTCATCTTTTTCCTAAACTGTTGCTATAACTTATAACCTACTAAAATATTTTTTCTGACTCTAGTCTGGCCTGTTTCTATCTAATATTTATCTTGAAGTCAGAGTAGTCCTCCAAGGATTCAAAACTAATGATATATTAAAGGCTTCAATTAAAAGCCTTAATAGATTTCCATTGCCCTTGGGGTAAGGTCTTAACTAGCTGCCTACTATTCTTTTATATAAAAAAATGACCTTAAGTTAACTGGAGAGTCTTCTCCAATTGGATAAGAGTTATAATCATTTCAGTAAAGTTTAAGAAATGTCACATAACCTTATTTAGATGTCAGATGAAAATTAGATGACATTTCATGAAATTTCAATGTACAGACATAGCTTTATATTTAGAGATTGTGGCTGATCAATTGCAAAACTGGCTACAACCTTCTTTCTACTTCTATCTACATTATTTACAATATGACTTTGTAGCTCCTTCTATTATGGTATGAAGTCTTTCCCTTCATCTCTTGTTTCTGGGCTAGCCTTGTGATTTGCTTTAACAGGAGACTACAGAAGTAAGGGTGTAGCAGTTCCTGGACCAGATCTTAGCCTTTGCTCATTTCTGTTCTCTTTTGGAACTCTGCCATTGCCACGGGCACAAGGACAGGCTGCCCACGTGGAAGGAGAGCAGTCAGGTAGACCAGAGTCAAGTTCCTCTACTTGAGGCTGGACCTAACAGAGAAGCCACCAACCAGCTGACCCCAAAATATGTAAGAAGGCTTGGCCAAGGTCAGTAGAGTCACCTATCTAACCCACACCTGTCAACACTTGCTTGAATGAACTCAGCTGAGAACTGAAGGACCTCCCAGCTAACTTGTAGGCAAATGAGTAGAAATTAATGTTGTTTGGAGTCACTGTGTTTTCAGTAGGTTATTTTTGCAGCAATAACTAACAGATACACAGATGCTAGTAATACTTTTTCTATCTGATAACTGAGAAGAAGACTCTTAGGGGTGAGTTAAAAATATTGCTTATTTATTTAGAAAATCATCATTCATTATTGATGTTTAAAAGTATTTGACAGATTCATCTACCTGTTACAAAGCTTGCATAGAATGGTGGAGTTTGAACATTATTCTATTCTGATTTGTTTTAAAAATCATGAAGAGGGAGTGCAAAGTATCTGTGGTTTCTAACTGGAGCTAACAAATTTATAACCAAGGAAGAAACTTGTACAAAAGATATTCTGCCAAAGTGCCTGACTGCCTCATGGTTTTGGAAGGAAATGTTAAATTTATATAGAAAACTATGACTTCAATGTTTATCATTATGGTAGAATGCATATTTTAAAAAACTACCTGGAATTTTAAAAATATATAATACAAAAAGTTCAGTCTAATATTAAATTTAATTTTTAAATGCATTACTAATCTAGAAAGATACATAAGAAAACAGTAGTCTAGAAAAACAAGAGAATTCTGTATCTGATGGAGTGCTAGTGACACAGCTCTGGAAACGTGGCTCTCTGAGAAAGGATCTATGTAGAATACAACTGTTCCTACAGGAGGAGGCTTAGTAAAAGTGGAAAAAATAAAGAGCCAAAATAGTACATTAGAAATAAGTTCAAATATATATGCAATCACAATAAATGTGCTTTATTTTAGGTTAAAGACAAAGATTGTCATAATGTAATGAAAAAAATCTTAGCTATATGCTGTTTATAAGTGCTTTGTCTAAAATATAAATTAAGAAATAGTTGAAAATGAAAAGTATAAAAAATTCTACCCACCAAATGATCTATCTGTGTATCTATCTATCTATCTATCTATCTATCTATCTATCTATCTATCTATCTATCTTCATCTGCCAAATCATAACAAAGAGTAAGCTTGGATAGATGTGACAATAGGAAATAACATTTTAAGAAGAAAAAGAATTACTACAGACAAAAAAGGGGAAGGATTAAGATATTCTGAAAGATAAAAAAATTTCTAACTATAAGCCTGGTTTTAATTTTTAACATAAAGCTAAAATTCATTTAGTTATAAGGAAAAGTTAACAGTGGCTCTTTGTAGTAGACTTGAATGTAATGTTCTTTGTTATTGATTGACCTAGCAGATCCCAAGTCAGTGAGCATATTGGAGAGTTGAATCACAGAAACACTGCATTTGATATAATAGTTCTGAGTTCTATACTGTGAAATTGTTGAATACATATTCTTTTCAAAGTAATGAGAATTGTTTTAACAAATCACCACATGCAGTCTGGCATGGTGGTGCATGCCTGTATTCCCAGTACTTGGAAGCCTGAGATAGGAGGGTTGCAGGTTTGAGGCTAGCCTCAACAATTTGGTGAGGCCCTCAGGAACTTAGCATGACCCTGTCTCAAAATAAAAAATACAGCTGGGGGTGTGGCTCAGAGGTAAAACACCCCTGTGTACCACAACAAACAAACAAACAACAAGCACACACACACAAATCCTACAAAAAAACAAACGGACAAAAACAAAACTTTACAGATAGCCAAAGAAAGTGGAGAGTTTGTATTAAGTAGCCTCCCGAAATGACACACAATAAAGTACACTGAATAAATTTCCTTTTAAAAATACACTAACAACATCACTTAAAGACAGAGAGTGCCTTTGAGCCCTGCAGCCCTTCACAAGCTTGCCTCCCCTGTCATTCTGCAGAGCTTTGCTGTGTGCACACACAGACTGGAAACACTGCTGGAAAGATGAAGAGAGATCCTGGGCAAAGAGTATGAGGAAGAATTGGAGAGACCCTAACAGAGATCGTATATAACAAAATCTGGAAACACTAGAGAAGAAACTGGGCAGACTGGGGTCAAGATTATGAGGAAAAGGTCTCAAAGCATGAGCTATTAAATGGACATGCCAATAATTTGATAGGATAGTCTGCCAAATGCAAAGCTTTGCAGTGAAGAAAAAAAGATAAAAGAGAAAGAAGAAGAGTTCTTTGGCAGTGGTGTTATAGTTTGCGTCTGGAGTGTCCCCCAGAGCCCATGTGTTAAGGGCTTGGTCCCTAGTGTGGTATTACTGGGAGGTGGTGGGGCCTCAGGGGAATGTTGATAACAGCGAATAGGACCTCAGATAGAACTGTGGGACTCCAGCCCCTTCCTCTCTTTTTTTCTTCCTGTCTTCCATGAGGTGAACAGCTTGTTCCCACCAGGAAGTACAGTGTATTACCACATAACTTAAAGCAGCGAAGCTATTTGATTAAGGATTGAAACTTTCAAAACTGTGAACCAAAAAATTTTCTTCCTTTTAAGTTGAAAATCTCAGATATTTGCTTACAGTAACAGAAATCTGACTAACACAAATGGCAAATGGGAAAAAAACAGGAATTGAGTATATTTAGGATTCTGTAAAACAAACAACAATAAAACAACGAAAAAAAAAAAAACCCACAAACTGGGAGGACTCATGAGCCTTTTTCCCACTATCAAAATAAACCAGTACACATATAAGCCAGACAAACCCACTGAAGAATCTCTGCAAGCTGACGAAAAGATGAGCCCTTAAACTAGGGATTTTATAAAATACTCCAATATCACAAAATGAACAAAAAGAAAATAAATTCATGCACATCCATTGAATAAAATGAGGTAAATAATTTTCATACACATCAACTGAGGAAAATACCACATCTACTTTGAAAAACAACTAGGAAGCAGAAGAAAACTGTACTGTGAATATAATTAAATACTTAAATAAACATGTAAGTATAAGAAAACCACCTCTAATCGGGAATTGAAAAACTAAAAATAAACAGAAAGAAAAAAAAAAAGAAGTGAAAAGATAGTATATAGAATCTGGCAAATAAATGGAAGAAAAATACAAAATTACCTATAAAATGAAGAAAAAATACAATGCATTTAAGGGAATATAAACTCAAATGAAAACTATTAAAGGGTACCAAAGAAAGACAAGGAAACTACCAAGAGAATATCAGTGACACAAAGGGCTAAAATAGGTCATAGAGAAAGTAAGAGAAATGGAAGACAGGCAATGGAGGAGTAATATTTGTATTATTTATTTCTGGAGAATAAAGTCAATAATTCATGGACCTAATAATTGGAATAATAATCCAAAAAAACTTTTCAGGAATAGAAAATAATAAAAACAAAAACACCTGAGTCTCTGTACACTGATGGTGCTTACATGGGAAAATTAGTCCCATGTATTCAACTTGGAGAGTTACCCTATTTCAGAGATAATGATAAAATCCTCAAGGCCAATGGGCGAAAAAAGCAAGTCATGTAGAAAGGCAAAATAACAACTGGCATCAAATTTTCAAACTAACATTCAAAGCAAGGCACCAATGAAATAGTTTTATTGTTGTTGTTGTCATTATTATTCTCAATGAGTGTGAAACAAAGATTGTATATCCAAACTATTGTCCCAATATCAAGACTTTAGAAAGGCAGTATTTAACAGGATAATTTTGTACCCATATGCTCTTTCTGAGGAACCTACTAGAGCAGAAGCTGGATCAAACCAAATGAAAACTGGGGAAACTAAAGTAAAGGGGATGGTGGTGAGTATTTAAAAATAAATATGCTTATAAGACTAAAATAAGGATAGAGGCAAGATATACTAACTGAAAAAAATCCAAGAAAAGTGAAAAGGAAAAGATGAAAATAGAAAAAGCTCTTGTTGTATTGACAATAGAAATAGGTGGTGGTAAAGGACTGTAAAGTTGTTTATCATAATATCATGAATAATAGCAATATTAATGATTCCAAATACTTTCTGTGTATGAGGCACTATTCCAAGCACCTTATAAAAGTTATTTTCACAATAATTGTATCAGGTGCTATACTAATATGT
Organism: Graphiurus murinus; assembly: GCA_004027655.1. Classification (NCBI taxonomy): domain Eukaryota; kingdom Metazoa; phylum Chordata; class Mammalia; order Rodentia; family Gliridae; genus Graphiurus; species Graphiurus murinus. The sequence goes on along the minus strand of PVLC010005325.1, from coordinate 68,038 downwards.
TATAGATAAGGAAACCAAAATACAGAGAAATTAGTGACTAGTTCAAAATTGGTAAGTAGTGAAACTGAGATTGAGGCAGAGGAAGACTAAATCCTTGCTTGTGCTCATAAGTTAAGTGACTCATTCACCAAATTTTCTAGGCTTGTTCAATTACAAACATATTTTATAAGATTTTTTCACAGGATTGAATTATGTTATTGGATTGTATTGTTAGAATAGCTAACAATGACATATCTCAATGTATCATAATGATTTATTTTTAAAGAAACCACATTTCTAAGGAAATCATTGTTTCTTACACCCAGAATCCAAGACCTGTTGCCAGTATTGAAACATTTACAACATCATAGTTGCTACAGTTTGGATTTGGAATGTCCCCCAGAGGCTCAGTCCCCAACACAGTGTTGTTCAGAGGTGGCTCATGGGAAGCGATTGGATCACTGGGGGTCTGAGCCCATTGGTGAATCAATTCATTGAGGGATTCATAATTTGATGGCTTTATTGATAGGTGGTAAAAACTGTAGGCAGGGGGGCCTAGCTAGAGGAAGTGTTGGTGGGGGTGCCCTGGAAGGGTATATCTTTTCCCCATCAGCCTCCCCTCTCAGCTTCTTCCCCTCACACTCTCTCCCTACTTCCTGGCTGCCATGAGCTGAGCAGCTTTCCTTTGCCATGCCTTTCCACCATGATGCTTCCGCCTTGTCACAGGCCTAAAAGTGATGGAGCCACCCATGGACTGACTGGCACCCTAGAAACTGAGAGTCAACATAAGACTTTCTCCTTGAAGTTTTTTTTTTTTTTCTGGAGGGGGCACTTTGTCACAGGGACAAGAAGCTAATATACTGGTACATAATACTAAATTGAAATGGGGATAGTTTTTATAAATATCAGTTTCAGGAGTCTTATTTTTCTTTATTTCAATGTATACTAGCGTCTCAAAAGAACCAGAAAGCAATTTATAATAATGTTTTTTTTTTTGGTATGTCAATACCAGAAGTCTCTTGTGTGGAATCCAAGAGAGACTTCCTCCTAATGAATTTTTACTGTAAATAGTACAATGATCATGTTCCAAATGTATTATCCAAAAGGGAATTTACTGGAGTTTTAGTAAAGATATTTTATTCCTTCCTTTTTGTATTTTATTTCAACTTACTTGTGATTAAATTGTTTTTTATGTCAATAATATATCATAAGTCAACATATTTAGAATTAATTGAGTATTTTATTTTAATTTTTGTGAATCTGGGGATTGAACACCCCTAGCCTTTTTTCTTTTTAATTTTGAAACAACAGGGTTTCACCAAATTGCTGAGGGCCTTGCTAAGTTGCTAAGGCTGCTATCCTCCTGTTTCAGCTTACCAAATACTGGGATTACAGGTGTTTCCCCCACCCCCACCCCCACCCCCACTGCTGTGGTAGGCATTTTCTGAGGCAAACATTTCTAAGCCCTGTGACAACTCTATTATTTCCACTTCCTAGATAAAGAAAAGGAGGTTCTTACTAGCACAGTGAAAACAAAATTGAAATCTAGGTTTGTGCATTGCCAAAGCTCCTGCATATTCCATTCTGCAGTGCTAATAGTTATCTTTTTTCCCACTAAAAATAAGCATTGAAACTACTCTAAGGTTCAGTCCTTTTGTTGTGCTGTAGACAGAGGAAAGGCTTCTGTGCTCTGTGCGGCCTCTTTTCTCCTGGCGCCTGCTGCCCTGCAGAGATCTTTCCCACGGAGCATCACCATAATGTATCACAGCCTTCCGGTTCCCAAACAGGAGACCTGAGAGGGAGCCCCAGCCTTCCTGCAAACAGCAGATGATTACTGTTTAAATGAGGGTAAACTCTGCCCCTCATCTATGAAGTGCCTTTTAGTTTTTTGTGGGGCGGGTTGGTTTGGAGGTTAGGTCAAAGGAATAAGCTAGTCACAAGATTTAGGAGGAGGAGGAAGAAGAAGTAAACAAAGCCAATGTCTGAAGCTTTTTTCGCCCCTGTATGCTCTTTAATCACAATCACATGGCAGGTTGTATTTTTCTGCCCCCTGCTCCACCCCAAATAGAGGGGGAGGGACATGGGGAGGGCAAGGCGGGCTGTTGAAATTTGTAGTGTGCTGGCATCTAGCAAGTGCGTTTTGCTGTGGGATAAGTCTTGTGGCTTGTTTTCTGCCTTCGTGAATAGAGTCTTTCCAACTTTGCCAAGCCTACAGTTAATGCGGTCAAGGGATTTATTATGAAATGTACTAAATCTTGGCATGGAGCTAATTGCATATAACAAGAAGTGTGCTAGAGGCTTGGACCTGAGAAGTGACACATGCGAAAAGCATTCTCTTTCTGATGCTGCTGAAAGAGGTTTTGTGTAGGGAATGTCTGCATGTCTGCACTTATTGCTAATGAGGTAACTCCCCAACCCCCAAAGTATATTTCTGAGTTACTTATTCAAATAAATGTAGAGTTTTCTCTCTCTGTCTCTCTCTTGCATGTGTATGAACAATTGGCAGTTGAAAAATGAATAGTTATTTACTAATTCCACTTCTAAATCTCTTACTGTATCATAAAAGTTCATTTATGGCAGTTTAAACTACATGAGTATAATTATGACAGTATATATAAGGGTAGGAAAGATAATCAGAGAAGTCATATTAATTATTTTAGGTTCTATAAAAAATGTCATAGGCTGAGTTTAAACAGAAAATTATTTTCTCATAGTTCTGGAAGTAGGAGGTCCAACATCAGAGTGCCACCATGGTTTGGTTCTGGTGAAGAATCTCCTCCTGGCTTGCAGACTGCGAACCACTTCCTGTGCCCTCCCATGGTTGACAGGCTGAGCATGTTCTCTGATTTTTCTTTTTATAAAGGGCACTAGTGCCATCCTCCTGACCCCATCCTCATGACCTCATCTAACCTAACTACTTTGCAGAAGTTCCATCTCTAGGTACTATTGTGGTGGTGGTGTGATTAAGGCTTCAACATATGAATTGCAGGAGGGCAGAATTTAATCCATGCCAAAAATTTTAAAGTAAAAGTCAAAAATTGCATCTTTTAAAGTCTAATCTGTATCATTAAAACTTTATTTAATTAAAATTAAAGTTAAGCTCAGTGAGGTAGCACGTGCCTGTAATCTCAGTACTTGGGAGGCTGAGATAGGAGGATCAGAGGTTGGAGGCCAGTCTCAGAAACTTAGTGAGACCCTCAGAAACTTAGCAAGACCTTGTTTCAAAATAAATAAATAGGGCTGGAGGTGTGGTTCAGAGATAGAATACCCCTGGGTTCAAACCCCAGTAAGACACACACACACACACACACACACACACACACACACACACACATACACGCAAATTAAGTTTAAGAGGAATAATTGAAGGACTTTTTTATTTTCTAATATTTGGGTATAATTTGTTGTCTGAATTTTCTTAAAGCTTTATTCATCTGTATATTCCTCATAGCACCCTAATGTATAGATTGTATGTAGTTGGTTCTTAATTATTGTTCATTAAGCACTTAATTGCTTAACATCCTTGGTAACTTAAACATTATTATCATTTTCCCAATCTATACACCACTTACATTATATTACTGAACTGTGTAGATTTAAAACAGTAAGCGCTGGTTCAGTGGAATAGCCATATCCTCTTTTGATATAATATCAAAAGTTTTCTATAAATAGTAAAAGTCTTCTGCAGATACTATGATTGGATTCTGGTAACAAAAGGCTATTAACAAGGTAATTTAAGAAAATAAATGCAAAAAAAAAAAAAAAAGAAAAGAAATGCCAAGTTACATCAATATTTTCCAAGTTTGGTAATTTTCCTGTGCATTGCAAAGCTAAGACCCTGATAGTTTAAAAGCAAGAGGGCAGAGAGGATTTCTATCATCAGACAATTAACACTGATATTTCTAGTACTAGTTGTTTTTGAAGAAGCAGTCATCCTGAGCTTGAAATAAAGCAGTAGTGGCCACAAATTTTAATCCTGTTGCAGGTAAAAAGAAATGTGGAATGAAAGAGTATGTAGTATTGAGGAGGGGGGAGAATAAGGTAACATTCGAAAGTAGAATATCAAAGAGGTCATTTGTAATCCCCGAAACATTGCAGACTTATTAATATCCAGAATTGTGAGCAAATACCAGAAAGTTGCATTGATCAAAATGATTAAAACCTGATGTTCTCCAGAAAAAGTGGTTTGTTTGTTTGTACATTCAGCATTTATTTACTCAGACTCTTCTGGGTTTGAGGTACCATGCCAAGAATTGTGACAAAGAGATAGACAAATCAGTGACAGCTCTTACCTTCAAGTACTTAATTTTTTATTTACTTGGCTGATATTAAGTCAGGTTTCTCCGACATATAAAGCACTGTCCTGCCTCTTGGGACTATTCAGTTCATACAAACATCATTAAAAGGGTTCTTTACAAAAAAAAGCTTATGTCTCACATAAGGAAATTCACATAAACATATAATTGCTCTTAGTTATTAAGTTTAATAACTTGAATTTGGTGCCAGGTCTAAATGGAGGTTAACATTCAAGAGGAACATACAACTTTCCAGATAACTCACCAAGTCTGGTATGTGTATCCAAGCAGGGTAAGCTCTTGCTACTCAAAAGGTGGTCTGGGAACCAATTCACCTGAGAGTTTAGGAAATGTAGAATCTCAGGTCCACCTCAGACCTACTGAATCTAATCCACCTTTTAATAAGAAGTTCACAGGATTCATGTGAAGTTGGAAAACTACTTTAATACAAGGTTTGACTTGTATTCATAATTATATGATAGGAGATTTTTTTATTTGATCTCATAGTTGGGATGTTTTATTTGCATATGTATTCCATTAACAAGCTTTTATTGAATACAAGGATTTATTGAGCATGTACCAGCTACTGTACTGGAAGCTGAGGACAAAATGAAAAGATAACCCTTAGTCATAAATTATAGTGAAATAAATTCTACAACACAGTAAAGAAGTAATTACATCACTATGGAGAGAAGATGTTATTCTTGAACTCGACCTTGAAAGCTGAACAAGGATTTGTTCAGGGCAGTTCCATTTGTCTGTCCACTTTTGAATATATGAACTAGTAGAGATAGGTTTTTAAAAGTCTTAAAAATTATTAATCAAGTTTTTTTTTATACTTTGGTGCATTTTCTCAGTAATATACAAGCCTAATATTTGTTAAGGAAGTATAAGATAATGAACTTTTGAGTTCAGTACAAGTGGTTTTATGTTCTGAGCCTCAGTTTATTCATCTGTAAAGTGGGAATATTAGTCCTACAAAATGAAGATGATAGGAAAAAAGAACATAGCACTATGGAATCCAATAAATTTTAAGTGCTATTAATGATTATAAAGAATGATTTTAATTTATTCCATATAATATTTCTAATTTAGCAAAAGGAAAATATAAAATTGTAATGTGCTTAAAATAAAAATCTTCCTCCATAATATACATGAATCTACTCCAAGTACTGTGTACATATATGTCAATATCATTATAAACTACATTATGTCAGACTCTAATGCACAAATAAAATTATAAAAATAAAAAATGAATCTAAATCACATAAGAATAAAAAACTGAAAAAAGGTGAGTCATAATGTCTGCAGACTGACAAAAATATTTTTACCTTCTCAAAAGGAAAATTTGAAAACTTTCTCTTTTGGCTCTACACTTTGCTCTTCATTTTTATAGTCAATCCCAAGACAGGCCCTCTCTGTCTGTAGTAATGGGCCATTTCAGTTCTTCCTAATGAGGCTTTACCCCAAGGCTTTTTGAAATTTGTGTGAAGTGGACTCTACCATGTTTCATACTGTTTTCCTAAGAAGAAATAAGTACATATGTTCTTAGACAAAAATATAACTTCAAATGTTCTTATTTTAAAAATTATTTCATAAATTCAGGAAACACATTTCAGTATCATGCTAATAAAGAACAGCTGAGTCTTTCTCATATAAACAGAAATTGAAATTCGATTTCTCTAATCAGTGAGCACTGTTCTTTGTTCAGTGCTTGGGAACTGGATTCATTCCTTTTATAGCTGGAGTCGGGTATGACTAGAGGCAAAATTTCTTGGTGCCTTTCCATTCTTGTAAAATGGCATTCTGAGAACCACCAGTAGAAGGCAACATGTAATGGGAGGCCTTAATCCCAAGCAAGGTGAGGGTGGTAGAGAGAACCTACTGCTGGGTGGTAGAGTCTAAACTGGATAATAACATAAAGCGGACTGAGGTACAACACTGGAGTCCCACAGTGAAATGCGCTACTCAAGGTAAACAGTTCACTTTTGTTGTTTTTGGCAGTTCTTGAGAACCTTGTCATGTTAATGTAGTTATTGAAATTGAATTTGGAAATTGTAATGTTGCTCTCATATTTCACTTAAACACAGTGCAGCAAACTCCCACCTTGAAAGGGATCACATATATCTCATGAGCAGGGGATTGCTAATAATTTAGTAATACGATAAAAAGGACAGTAAAATGAAATGCTGGGAAAAAAAAGTACAATTAACCTACGTTTCCTTTTCTTAGCTTGTTTGCAGTGAGATGCATAATGTAAAAAAACCCAGTACCCATTCTCTTAACAAGTACGCAAATGGTACTCTTTGTGTGTTGAAGATCACTCTGGGTCTCTGTGACCTTGGCAACATTTCAGGGATTGCATAGATCAACTGTTCTTGAACAGTTCCTCCAATGTATTGGCACAAGCCAGATTTTCTTTTTTTTTTTTTTTTTTTTTTTGGTGGCACTAGGGATTGAACCCAGAGGCATTCTTCCTTTGAGCTACACCCCTAGCCCAATTTTATTTCTTATTTGGAAATAGGGTCTCACTAGGTTGAAGAGTTGAAGAAAGTCTCACTGCTTGCTGAGGCTATCCTCTAATCTGTGATTCTCCTGTCTCAGCCTCAACAGTAAGCATTTATACCTTCTTTCCTCCACCTATTTTTCCTCAAAAAAAAAAAAAAAATAGTTCTATGAGAGAGAGAGAGAGAGACAGAGAGACAGAGAGAGACAATGATAGAACCTGATAGAACCAGCACACCCTAATTACCAGTTATGTGGATGTTTTCATATTGTCTCTGGGCAATGTTGTGATACCTGATATGAATCTACACTTGTTTTTTATTTTAAAGGACTGACTATAAAGATTTCCTTTTGATGTTACTTTATTTTGCTTATTTCCCCCAAATAGAGCAGTTTAAAAGGGATTTATAAAACTAGATATTTATTTTTATTGAAATATCTTTTGATCATTATTTCTAAGAGAGAGTTGTTGATTTGGCTTTGGGTTATTTTTGAAGTATTTGAGGAAAGTAAACTGGTTATAGTTTTTTTTTTTTTTTTTTTTTTTTCGGTACTGGGGACTGAACTCAGGGGCGTTCTACCTCCGAGCTATACCCCCAGCCCTATTTTTTATTCTTTATTTTGAAACCGAGTCTCACTAAGTTGCGGAGTGCCTCACTAGGTAGCTGAGGCTGGCCTCGAACCCGGATCCTCCGGTCTCAACCTCCCGAATGCTGGGATTACAAGCGTGCGCCACCACGCCCGGCTGGTTATAGTTTTTTAAAACTGGTAAATCTTGGTCCCTGAGCACTGAGAGAGCCGGATCTCTATGTTAGTTATTCTAGGTTTTTTGTTGTTCTTCTTTCACATTTTAGCACATTTCTTAAAATGCTTATATAAATAAAGTTCCTTTGCTCATTATTGTAGTCTTAAAATTGTTTTAAATTAATGATAAAACTTCTAATACACAGAGAATCTTCTGGGTTTTCAGTATTAATCAAGAAACTTATTCTTCAAGTACATAATACAGAAGAATAATAGAAGAAAATAGTGAATATGGATGTCCTATGTTCTTTAGTGCACTTTCTCACCAGAGAAACTTGGTAGTATCATGTTCAACTTTTAATGTAAACAAATATCACAAAATTCTTTTTTTCTGCTTGGTTTTATAGTTGTATAGCTAGTGCAAAGTTGAAAATGTTTGTTCTTGAAAGAAAAACGTCCCGCTTGCTTAGATTAATGGTGCTTTAAAACATGTTTATTCAAAGATGGCAGCAAAGAGGTGAACAGGCTAAATGCTGTATGTTAGGGATCACTGTGTCATATGCAACAGATGCGGTCAGTGAGCTGTTTATGTAGCTGCCTTCAATTTTCTTTGATTTATAATCCATAAAAAAATTGAAGTGTTATGTCTCTGTTTTAAATGGAGACAAAATAAAGATTCTAGACCAACATATCCATTAATTCTGAAAATCAATTCATGAAGATGACTTCAGCCTGTTGCACGCAAGTCACCTCTGTTATTAAATTATATATCCAGGTTCTTTCAAGAGTTGCTCCATTGGGAAGTTAAATCAAGGAGAATCATTTTGATTTGGGGATCTTAGAGGCCACCTGTTGGTTAAATTTGAATATATAGTACTTGAAAATAATCATTAAGGGATACCTTTGTGTTTATGAAATATGGGACATTTGTCTTCTTTGAAGTGTTATAAAAATATGCCGTATATGGTATACAATTATTATATAAAACAATTAGAATTTTTCCTAGACCTTTTTTACTCTTTTGCACTCAGTTATTGGGGATCATCCTGCGAGCATTCTAAACTATGCAAAAGTACTTGAACTATATGCTTTATTTAATGCTAAAATGTTATACAAACACACAAATCATAAAAGGAAAGGATATCTATGCTATCCGTACTATGTCTCTAGAGAGCTTCTGGTTGGTATTTGAATTGCGTTTTATTGGGGACCCAAATATATTTTTCAGTATGCTTTTTGTGGCCACTTACCAGAATTAGTTTTTATATGTAACTGGCAATCTTTTAGCAAGGATAGCAGTAAAGACCTTTTACTTCTAGAGATTTTTCACTCAATGACGTAGTCCTGGTTAAAAGCTCTTTGGGGATTTATAAAAAATATATTTTTGTTAATACTAACTCAAAGGACAAAAAATGAATAATATCTTTCTTTAGGGGTTTGAAAAAAATGTTTATTCTCTTCTTGCTTTGTTGAAGTTGATGTAGTTTTTCAAGTGAATGATATATATGTCTGTGCATGAATATAGCCCTTGAGTATACATACTATTTTTGACAGTTAAATCTAGGCTTGATTATCAAAACATCTGTTTTAGTACAGAGAAAGTTTTGGAAAGCAGTTTTTAATTAACATTTGAGAGGTGATTTTATGTGATTAATCTTTTGATGCCCTGAAATTTCTGTATCCAAAGCTGAAAGTTGAAAATTAGCTCTAACTTGACCATGATCCATTTTTTTTCACCATTTAATTATGTAATTTCTTTGGTTATATTCTAATACTAGCAACTTCTTGAGCTAAAAATTACTTAGAAAAATAGAGCTCATTTATATATATATACATACATACAAAATGCCTATGAATTAGCCCTATGATACATTAAATGAAATACTTGGTGTGATACTTATATATAGTTACATTAAATGATAATGCAAGTATTTTAATAAAAATGCTATGTAATTTTAATACTTTTTTCCTAAAAATGAAATAGAAGGCACCGACTTGAAGGTTTATCTCTCGAGTATTTGTGATTTTTATAGTAGGCAATATTTATAGGTTTAATTTACTTATACCTTGGCTTCTATCTGGAAGGATAATAAGGAAGCCAGAGACAGTTTACCAGATAGGCTTGACAGGTTTTGCATACTTAAACATCAGCCAGTCAGAATGGGTTTGTGGCCTGACCTTGAATTTCTGAGGCTTGCTGATAAGTGGAGCAGACCATTCCCCAGCTAAGCCTGCCTCTGCTCCTGAGGCATTACCACCAGGAGGGATATTAAAGCCCCAGGCCCTGGTCATGTGACTTGGCTGCTGTCCTAGTTGTTCCTGCTTGTGTAGGACGACCTTGAGTGGACTACAACACTTCTTGTGCCATGGGTGCTCCCAGTGTTCCTGCATGGCTCATGGATATTCAGAGCTGTCTTAGATAATGTGGTGCACTGGAAGTCATTTGGGAGTTTTGGCGGGTTAGATGTTATGATTATGTCTTCGAGTCACCCAGAAACTAGAGCATTTGTGCCTGCCAACTACCCCTTCTACAGTACTCCTCCACCTCTACTCAGAGTATCTGCTGTATTTTAGCAAAACTGCTCAAAGGATTGAAAGAAAGAAAAACTCAGCTAGAATGGTGCATATGACTTTCTGGCCTCTTTTTTTTTCAAGCAGTTAAAATGAGAAACACAATGTTGTATTTATTCGTGTGTGTGTGTGTGTGTGTGTGTGTGTGTGTGTGTGTGTGTTACTAGGGACTGAACCCAGGGTATTCTACTTCTGATCTATACCCTCAGCCCCTTTTTAGTTTTTATTTTTAAACAGGGCTTTGCTAAATTGCCCTGCGCTGGCCTCAAACTTGTGATACTCCTGTCTCAGCCTCCCAGGTACAGGTATTACAATTGAGCCCTACCCACTACCAGCCATATTTATTCCTTATAGGTTACTTTATAACACAATAAATAATTTGGTCCAAATTATTTGAAATATTATTTTTGATAGATGCTTAAGACCTTCAGCCAAGGAGACACATGGTGATTTACTTGCCTCTTTTATACTTAGAGGTTTAGATTGCTTTTAGTTTTTGATTTTGTATGCAAGTTCCATGGGGAAATATTCTACTTCATAAATTTGATATAACTTTGACATGTCTTCTTAGTATTGATTCTTATTAAAGTAATTACTGAATCAGGAGTGGGAATATTTTAATGCTCTTGATAATTACTGACAAATTATTTTCTGAAGGATTTTAGAGGTACTCTAAATGCACCCTTTGGACGAAGCATTTTCTTGGCTTTCACACTTCAAACAATCTTCCTTTTTCTAGGCTTAATTCTTTCAAAAATACTTCTCAGACTCCCCAGTACACTTAAATAGGAGCATTCATTTTTCTTAAGTGTTTGCCTCCCCATACTCCCAATTTATTAATTTAACTTGAAAAGTCAATACATTATTCTAAGGTAGTAACTATTACAGTGTATGAGTTTTCTGAGCCTGCTATAACAAATTACATAAATTTATTAGATTAAAACTATAGAAATTTATTCTCTTGCACTTTGGAAGGACAGAAGTTTGAAATCAGTATTCCTGAGTTGAAATCCAGGTGTCAGCAGGGCTGTGCCCCCTCAATGTTCTAAGAGAGAGTTTGTTCTAAGAAGTCATCCCTTGCCTTATCCAGCTTCTAGAAGAAGCTACTGGTGTTCCTTGACTTGTTGCCCCATCACTCCAATCTCTGCCTCTCTGGTCACCTTACCTCCTCCCAGCCTCTGTGTACAGTCTCCTCCTGTCTCTCTCTCATCTCATACTTGGGATGCCACTTAGGGAGTACCTGGATAACCCAGGACTCTCCCTATCACAAAATCCTTAGTCTAATAACATCTGCACAGATCCTCTTTCCAAATCAGGACCTTTGGGGACCACCCCTTAGGGAACTATAAAAGAGTTTGCTCCTAAGATGAGTAAAGTACTTTGAATGACACTTTGGATTTTTCTTTAAATCTTTTATACGTTTGAGAGCAAAATAACTCATATTAATGGAGAATAATGTTGAATATGATATGAGAATACAAACATAAGGATGTAAAGACATCCAGACATAGTACCTCTTACAAGTATTATATGAACTCCTGTTAAATGTGGCATACTTATATTTAACAACAACAACAAAAAGACTTTAGAGTTTACAATCAGTGTTTAGGAAACCTTTTCACTAGAAACATGAATTTTTTTTTTTTTTCAGTACTGAGGATTGAACCCGGGGGTATTCTACCTCTGAGCTATACCTCCAGCCTTATTTTTTATTATTTGTTTTGAAACAGGGTCTCACTAAATTGTGGAGGGCCTCACTAAATAGCCGAGGCTGGCCACGAACCTGTGATCCTCCTGTCTCAGCCTCCTAACCACCGGGATTCTAGCCACCACACCTGGCTAGAAGTATGAAATTTTCTAACTCAAACGCATGGGAAATTGAGGAAATTTATTATAGTCACTCTCAAAGTTAAGCAATATTAAAACTTTTTCTTTTGAAATGGGAATATCCATACCAGACTTAAATTGAGCATGTTTTCTCTCTATAAATACTCTTGATGTTGACTGAGTATGCCTGCTCACCCACACATGATGCAGTTGTAGCTTCAGGTATATTTTTCTGACAATCTATGCTGGGCACAGAGTTTGCTATTCAAATTGCTACTGTACAGTTCCAGAAAATAGCAGGTTGTCACTTCTAGACTCCCAGTGTGAGAGGCGCTCAGGGAAGGTGGGAGAAAAGGCAAGGGTTAGAAATAACTTGCCAGCTCTAATCTTCAGAACCTTTGCATAAACAAGATTGGAATGAAAACAGTGTTTTTTTTTTTTTTAAATTTAGAAACCTGTAACTTATCCAATCATAACATTCCATGCTGAGTGCATGCACACTTTTAGAAAGACACTACAGTGTAATGCTCTAGGTCCCCAAATCTACTTCAGTACTGGCTTTGTGTATAGCTTGAACTTAAGACGTCAATTGGCTGGATGGGGTATTTTTATATTGCATCCAGTAAAATGGAAATAAAGGATAAAATAGCCAGTAAAAAATAGTTAGCAGAGCAGTAATAAGTTTTAAGAACATTTTACATGTTAATCAGAAGTTCATTACTATATTTATAAATACAAAATTGTAGAGGTACAATTTAACTTTTCATATGTCTATAGAAATATGATGTCACATATTTTCAGTGCAACTAAATTCAGTGGAAGTATGTTAAAAACAAGGGCAGAGGTCTCAGAAAAAGAAAAATTGCAAAAACAATTTAAATAAGCCCAATGTCCTAAACCCATTTATTTTGTTCAAGAGTATAAATGTCTATATTATTTGAGGCAATAGTTGGGACACAAACGAAGCTATTATTTGAATAGTAAGAATATCCAGTAATAAGTTACTTGATTACTTCTTAGGGGATGGAAATAATTTTTAAATTTTGTTATGGCAAATCTTGGGAATTCAAATGACTTAAGAAAATAAGGTATACTTCTAGATATATTCAAAATATGCTCCTGGCCCACACATCACCCTTAAATCCGAGAGATAGTTTATCAAACAATAGAGCTAAAAAAAAAAAAAAAAGTTTACTCATCAACGAACTAGAATAACCCTTAAAGATCTACCCTGAGACTGTCAGACCTCCCATAATTTTTACACTGTTGCACATATATATTGCAAAATAAATATATATATTTGCGGTACTAGGGATTGCACCCAGAGGCATTCTACCTCCGTGCTACATCCCCAGTTCTATTTTTTATTCTTTATTTTGAAACTGGGTCTCGCAAAGTTGCAGAGGGCCTCACTAAGTAGCTGAGGCTGGCCGCGAACCTGAGATCCTCCTGTCTCAGCATCCCAAGCACTGGGATTACAAGCTTGTGCCACCATGCCCAGCTCCAAAATAAATAAATAAATAAATGAATGAATAAATGAATAAATAAATGAATAAATAAATAAATATTCTAATACATAAGAATATTATATTGTATATGAATTACTAATAATAGTAGTAATAATACTACTATAATAGTATAGTATAATAGTATAATAGTATAATAATATAATAGTATATTATAATAGTATAGTATACTATACTACTATAATAGTATAGTAGTATAGTATAATAGTATAATAATATAATAGTATAATAGTATAATAGTATAGTGCCTATAATAGTGACTTTGAAGAACTAGTACCTTCCAGGCACTTTGCTCCTTTCATAAAATTTAATTTTAATTTTAGTCTAATATTTTATGAAGTTGTAAACAATTTATATTATATGGTAGCAAACAGTGATTCAGAATATCTAATTAGCACAAATTTTTTTTTTTTCTTTGGTTAAGTTACTGGTGGGCATTATTTACTACCTTGTCTTTGTAGGAACTAGCTTTGCTGGTTTCAATTCATTCAGCCTAAGTGATTTGTTAATTACTAGTAAGAAATCAAAGACTATAAACCTTTGACTAGATGTGAAGCTCTCTTTTGCTTATTCTGCAATGAATGATGTGATAATGCAGAGCATCATTTTCTCTTTTAACAAGTGTAGAGGTAATTGCTCTGAGGTTTTAAAGTATATTCGATTGTGAAAACTTAAGTATGAAAGAGGTTGAACTTGCTTTTTAGCATTGGCTTGCTTTATTCTACAACACATTAAATGGTAAGAAAAAGATACTTTGGATTATTACATGCTTGTGTTCCTCTTATTTTTCTTCATCATCCTTCAGAATTCTATGTTTAAATGCTACAAGAAAATAAAAGCCATGTTTTATATGAAGCAGTCTACCCTAACTTCTCAGTACTTTATTTTAAAAGTGACTCTGAGTTTAAAAGTCTTGGAATCTTTAAGTAATTCATATTTAGGCTAGGCATTGAGAACTATTTTGGATAAATTATTTTAAAATAGATTTCTTCATTTAAGTCATGTTCTATTTGAATTCCTTTACATATATTGTTGAAAGATGGTGAAGTTTTTCCTTTAGTTTAAGATGATTGTGATTGTTAAGAGTCTTGAATTTCTCATCTGATCTAATGGAATGAGTGAACTTGATTGATGTTTTCAATTCTTTTCTCATTATGTATCAGATTTTCTATTGGCCTGCTTTGTACCTACAGGAAATTTCCAATTATAATTTTGTTTAGGCTATATGGACTTTATTTCTACTCAGTACTGCTTCCATAGTGAAGACAACTGATTTCTAACAGAGTAATGGGTTAATCATTTGAAAATCATAGTTTTTATAATGAGCTTGTAGTTTAGAAAATTGTGTTAACTATAAATACTGTTTTTACAGCTTATCAGTAGAAATTAACTATTTTCTGTTGACCGAGTTTTATGAAAATTTTATCTTTCACCAATAGATCTTACACTTACATATCCTTCCTTCAAATTTCCCTTTTCTCCTATCATATCTCATTTCCTACCCTCCTCCACTTTGATCCCTTAATCTAAAGGGTTGATGGAGGTAGAAGTCCATTTTCTATATAGTCCTGCCTATCCAGGGACCAGAAGTCTCATCCTAACTGACCTAAAGGAGACAGAGAGAAACTGACCTCAGTTATTGAGTTGAGCTCTTTCTAGTCAGGTCAGAAGCCAACATCTCTGAAGAACATTGTCTCAGGAACATGAGGATCAGTAGGTTGTCTTTTTCTTATGTTCCTGAAGGTTTTGTTGTACCCATAGTGTTAAGCCGGCCATCAGAGCTGCTGAGTCGATCTTCATAAGCCTGATTATTTGGTCAACATTCATCTGCTTTTCAGTGGTACTACAATTGTAGTTAGGTAGAAAGGAGACAAACTTGGAAGGAAAGGGAAAATATATTTTTAAAATCGAGAAACTTCATAATCTTTAACTCCATCCTAGAGGGTATGTTCTGTCTTGGGCAGAAGCCTTAATAGGCTCACACCCTTAATCACAGTGGCCCCTCTCCCCTCCTGAAGTTCCTGTGATGCTTAGTAAACAAAGGATCCATAAGGAAGGTCAAGCTCAGGTGCCACCCAGCCACTGCCCATCCTTACTGGGAACCTGAGGATTCTGAGGAAGTCCAAACCTCCAACCCCTGCTGTGTATGCCTACTTACTCCCTCTCAGGGATCTTCAATAAAAGAACTGTGAGACCCCAAAGTCATTCTCTCCCTCTTGAGATGGCCAGTGTTCTCCCTTGAATGTGCATCCCCTACTTTCCTAAATCTCTGTCTTTGTCTCTGAAAAAAAAAAAATCCCTTTTTAATTAACTCCACTATATATCATACCCCAAATGTACTCATTGTGATTGTGTTGTATGTTGTGAGTTCCTTTGCATGGCCTGGCATCGTGTATGATCAGAGCTCCCTACAGAGGATGTCCTTCCCTCTCTCTGAACTTACTTTTTCATCTGATAGAAAATTTGGAGATTTTACATTTACTAAGAGAACAATGATATATTTTATAATTTAAATAGTGGAATCAGATTCCCCCAGTTCATCCTCCCTTTTTTTAAATATAAATTCATTTCCTTTTGGGAAAATATCAAGCTACAAAGGAATAGTTAATGGATAACAAGATGAACCAAGTGGCTTTCGTGATTTTTTATTTATTTATTTATTTATTTATTTATTTATTTATTTATTTATTTATTTATTTATTTATTTTTGCGGTACTAGGGATTAAACTCAGAGGCATTCTACCTCTGAGCTATACCCCCAGCCCTATTTTTCATTCTTTATTTTGAAACCGAGTCTCACTAAGTTGCGGAGTGCCTCACTAGGTAGCTGAGGCTGGCCGCGAACCCGGATCCTCCGGTCTCAGCCTCCCGAATGCTGGGATTACAAGCGTGCGCCACCACGCCCGGCTTTTCGTGATTTTTTTAGAAGTATTTCACAGTGAAGATTCATTCCTGTCAAGGAAACCTAGTTTCTGTTCAGCCAGGATTTTTCTTAGCTGAAATATGTTTGGATGTAATCCACAGTATCTCCAGTGACTCTACTTTTTTCTGGCTACAAAAGTTAATAACTCCTTAGGTTGATATTTTCTTTGTGTAGTTGTTTTGATAAATCAATCAGTTTAAAGTCAAATCTAGTTGATTTGAGAACCCGACTGGTTTGTAAAAGCCATGAAAATGCTTTTGGTGACCAAATTAAAATTAAAACTTTTTTTGCTTGAATGTATTATTTCTGATATGTCCATACAGCCCAGTCCAAATATTGATACATTTCAGATCAGAAATTTTATGTCTTATATGGGTAAAAGTTTATTTATGTCTTATATGGGTAAAAGTTACAGAAAATATTCATACTTGAGAGGCAAGTACCCTAAAGCAGAAACATTTTATGACCTCCAAGTCATCTTCCTGACTGTTTATCCTAGAAGGACACATCCTTTTGTTTTATATCTGCCTGGCCTGATGTATTAAAGTTGCAGTAAACAAACAAGGGCAATCATATATCTTTTATTTTCATTTTTGGGATTAGCTCACATTTTGTCTGTCACATGAATGCACTGTACTCATGGTCATTTGGACATCTTGTGGATTTGCAGAGCAAGTCTTGGCTTGGAATCCAGGCAGATATCTCAGATTGTCTCACAGCCTTCACCTCCCAGTATTTCTGGGCATACTGTTTACACCACACTCTCCGCTTCAGACCAGCAGCTTTGGAGTGTGTGCAGGTCTTGACTGTGAGGGAGGTTTCTCAGAATGCCTGTGCCTGTGCGCTAGCCTAGGTGCACTGCTTTTGACTTCAGGAGGCGAAGCTGGACAAGGGCATTTTGGAACAGCCTCTCAGTATCTTTTGATATATTCCCTTAATGAAGAGACATTCAGTATACCACCTGAACATACCAGGAGCCCTGGAGATATGTCATTTGACAATACCCCTATTTCAAATGAAAGTAAGGCATCTTTGGTGGTTTCTGACCCAGAATGGCATTGCATATAACTGGTGAAAGAGAATAGTGCTATATTAACAGAAAACAGAATTATTCATCTGTCATTCATTCATTCAGGAAATATTTATTTGGGTGATGGTTGTGGGTCAGGAGCATTGAAGACTCAGCACTCAGGCCACTAGCAAGGTACTGGCTTGTGCAAACACTTGGTTCTTTCTCCCCAAAGCTCCTCTTCTCTTCATTTATGCTTTGCCTAAATAAATCTCTTAAGATGCCAATCAAACAATGCCATCTGTCTCAGTAACACCCTAAATAGAACCTATAGATAGAATTAGAAGCCAACTTGGAGAACTCTAGGATCCATGTCATATTGCTTTGTCTGTGTGTCATCATGTATAAGGGTTCTCACGCTTGTGGTGTCTTTCTTGTATGTCCCACATTAGCCTCTGAATCCATTCAGGGAAGAGGTGATGACTTGCACACTAGCCTGGAAAGCTCATGTCCTCAGTGCCTAATGTACTACTAATTTTCCATCTAGTAGTAGAATTGATGGGGATGCATGTGTCTGTGGTCTTTATAAGTTAAAAGGTCTTGCAGAGAGTCCATTCCAAATAAGTATGGGGAAATATCATCTGTAACTCTTCAACAGGAAGCAAAATGTTTTTTGTAAGGAGTACACTTTCTAGACTGAATTAGAAGGCTAGACAGTATAAACATTACCTACTATGTATGTCTTACATTTCACGCTGCATTAGAATTTGACTTTTTGGTTCCTTATTAAGTCATTCAATAAGCATTATTTGAATCTGTCCGTGTGTGTGTGTGTGTGTGTGTGTGTGTGTGTGTGTGTGTGGTGTTACTAGGGATTGAACCCCAGGGCATTATACCACAGAGCTACACTCTCCCCCAGCCTATTTTATTTTTATTTTGAAATAGGGTCTCGCTAGGTTGATTAGAATCTCAGTACTTGCTGAGGCTGTCCTCAAGCCTGTGATCCTCCTATCTTAGCCTCCCAAGTACTAGGATTACAAGCTTGAGCCACACACGTGGCTCAAATCTGTCCTTCTTAACACCTTATCTTCTACTAGTCTCTGTGATACCTTCTTTCCTGATTATCCTTCAGTCTCAATGCCCCAGTCTCTTTCATTCCAACCCTCTAAATGGTAGAGCTTCTTTAAGGTTTTATTTAGATCAACTTGTCTTCTTTTCCTACACCTCTATCTGTAACAATATTACCATTTTCAAGGGCTTCTGTACCATCTACATGTTGATGTGACTGACATTTTTTGTCCTGCTTCAATCCATTTGTTTTAGGTAGTAATTCATTTAAAAGCTCAGTCATGAGTAAAGGGTAGACTGATGGATATCTGTAGCTGAAGACAGGACTTTTCGTCAGATCCATTGGTGCTTCATTAATGCTTTCTTGTCAGATATCTTCTCTTTTAAAAAAATTTTGAGTAACTCATATTCTTTGCTTGATTAATTCCTCATGTTTATAGTTCTTATCTATTACTTGTGATCTTACTATCTGATTTTGTGTACAGAACTAGGGATTGAAACCAGGGGCATTCTACCTCTGAGCTATACCCCCAGCCCTTTTTTAATTCTTTTGTTTTGAAACAGTCTCAGTAGATTGCTGAGGCTGAGGGTCTTGCTAATTTGCTGAGGTTATCCTTGAAACTGCAATCCTCCTGTCTTAGCTTCCCAAGTACTGAGATTATAGACATGCATCACCACGCCTAGTTTGATTTTACAATGTGTATCATAGTGTCCTTGGGTTGAAATAAGAAATTACCACAATAGAAACTAATTTTCTCACAGTTTTGGAGGCCAGATGTGTGAAATCAAGGTGTCAGCAAGGTCGTGCTCCCTCTGAAGACCTGAGGAAAGATGCCTTTCTTGCCTTTTCCTGGCTTCTGGGGGTTCCTGGCCATCCTTGGTTTTCTTTGCTTTATAGCTACATCATTCACCTCTGCCACTGTCTTCAGTCAGCTTTCTCTATGTGTAACTCTTTACAAGAACATGTCATTGGATTTAAGGCTCATCCTTTATGGAATGACTTCCTCTTAAGTAATTATATCTGTGAAAGACCCTATTTCCAGTGTTCTGCATAGATGTGAACTTTTGGGGAATACTCACCCACTACCTCTGTATGCAAAGTACTTGGTGTTCAAGATTGCTGTAGTGCACAGTGTAAAATCTGGAAAAACAGCTTCCAGGCTCTGCTACCTGTGGGTATATGGCCTGGGGCAAGTTACTTAATGCTCTGTGCCTCCGCTTCCTCATGTAAAAAATGGGGAAGATAATGATGCCTGCCTCATGGAACTGATATAAAGATTAAAAGATTTCATATATATAAAGCCAATAGAACAATGCCCAGCCCAAAGTGGCATGTTACTTGGTAATTGCTATGGTAACCAGTCTGTTTTTCAGGTTTATGAAGATGCTTTCCTGAAAACTATCTTCACATGTATCCTTCTCCCTCTTGCTGATTTTGCGTATTAAGTTGTTTCTCTTCCTCACTATAATCACCTCTGGGGAGTTGTAGGCAGTGCACAGTGGAAAGTGGATGGCTTTTACACACCTTCCAGGGTCATTTCTGGACTGCCCCTCTCAGAAACCTCTGCACGGCTGAATGGCTGCAGATTATAGGGACTATTGAGGTTCCAGGTGCCTGTGGTTACCTGGGATCCTTGGAATGCTAATTAATTTTCATATTTCCCTGTAAGTTCCTTCTGTGGCTTGAACAAAGAATTTCTGAGCTACATCCCCAAGTGTCTGTTCATTCACTAAAACTCTTATAAGAGACTATACTTGAAGCTTTCTTGTAATTTTTAGGAGCCCTTCAATTACACTACAAATTGTGAAGCTGTTTTAAAATCTACTCCCAGGTCTTGCACTACAGTTTTTGGTGATATCTGCACACTAAAGATTCCGATTTTTTTTTTTTTTTTTTTTTTTTTGTACTTGGGATTGAACTCAGGGGCATTCTACCTCTAAACTATGCCCTCAGTCTTTTTTATTTTTTGTTTTGAAACAAGGTATTCCTAGGTTGCTCAAGGTCTTGCCAAGTTGCTGAGGATGTTCTTAAACCTGCAATCCTCCTGTCTCAACAAGGACTGGGATTATAAGTGTGCTTCAGGATTCTGTTTACACTGTGTGTTTTATAATAATAAAGCAGATTTATCAAAAATATGATCATACTGAAACTAAAAAAGAAAAAACAAGGGACACCGAGATAGGAACATAATCTCATCTTTCCTCTAAGAACCTTCTGGCTTCATTAGAAGTTATTGTGCTTAAGTATGCCTCATTGTAATATTCTGTGCAGCACTTTTTCTCCTTAAGGAAAAACAAAATACTACACGTATCTCAGGTGATAGTAGTGCTCTGTGCTTACTTTGTGACTCTAGAGGAATCAATGGAAATAAATTGAAGTCTTTTGCATTCTTTCCTGCTGTTAGACACCATTGGCAAAAAACAAGGTTCAATCAAGCTAAGTAATTATATACTTAAGTGTGGATGTTCAATGTAATTTATAAATTATATAATTAGATAGAATTGCTTATTGCTATTACATGATGAAATTAAATTGATAGTAAATTACATATTCCCTAAAATTCCTTAAAATTTTTTATTAATAGAAACAGTACTTATTAAATTAACTCGTCCTCAGTACTTATGTCAACTACATATACTATACCTGGCTTTTCACCTCATTGACCTGTTTCTTTGATATTTTCTAAATACTAATGTATTCAAAACAGACTAGTTTCTTGTCTTTGTATAGTGGGACAAGCTGAAAAATTACTCATTTATTCATTAATAGGAATTTAGAGTGCAAATATTACTGGCTAGACTCTGAGGTTAAAGAGATGAATGAGACCCAAACCTTTGCTCAGTGAATCTGCAAGATTGACATGTAAACCATTAAACTAAAGTCTAGTATTAAAGGACAAGAGGAAAAAAATTAACATGATCTAGGTATGAAAGTGGGGAGGAGTTTACTTAGAGGAGGTGACAGCTGAACTGTATTTTGAAATATAAAGTAGGCTTGTTGATTGGTATGTACAAAGGAAAGAAGGCTAGAAAGATCTTCTCATGTACCAAAGCACCACAAAATAAATAAAGCAAATGACTTTAGTTTTGCCATGTTGCTTTGGAATGTACAGGCCTACAACTCAGAAGAGAGGTATGGGTCAGACATGAACAGTTGGTAACTGAAGCTCTGCATCAGGATATGCTCACTTAGCGCAAACTGAGTTGGTCAGAGGGCCTTTCGATGAGCAGAGGAATTCTAGTGCTCACTAGTGGGTTGGCCTGCAGAGGAAGAATATGGATTATGGATTATGAGAAGATTGAGGAGTCAGTGAACTTGAGGTTTGAGTGAGGTCAAAGAGTGGAATACATAGGCTAGGTGGAGAGAAGGTGATAGTTTCTTTAAGACATCAGGCAAGTGATGTTTCTTCCAAATATGAAACATTTAGAGGTGATGATAATATTCAGGATCCGATTATGTGAATGGGTGACCAAAATAAAGTAGAGAATGTACTCATGGAGATGAAGGGACTGTAGAACCACACAGATTAATTCAAGTTAAAATATACTTATTCCCATTTTGACTAAAAGGGCAGTCAGAACCCATTATCATCTCTCCCATTTGAATTGTAAGGTGCTAAAAGGTATTTCATAATATGCATATATTTAAGTAGCCATAGTATATTATGTGAAACTCATTTGTTGTGGTGCAAAATAAAACTAAATGTCACAAAATATTCCTTAGGAAGGCTTTTATCATTTAGTATGTGAAGGTTTGCTATACAAGGTCATTTGAAAATGATTAAAGAAGATTTATACCATTATTTTTAAAATGTATGTAGGTGACCATTTCAACCTTAGCAGTAAAGTGCCTTGAATTTTGTATTTGTAGCTTTGAAGCCATTATTGTAAATTAATCACCTGTCTATGCTTTGAAATTTTTAAAATAATATTTGATTGCCCATCTTTCATTACCACTGACTGTTTCTAGCTGCCCTTACATTCTTTCTTCCTTTTTATAATTAACTAAAGCCACAACCTGGAAAGAACATGAGTTATTTGAATCTTGTTCTGAAAAAGCATTGAAGTTTTAATACCTGCGGGGAAATAGATAGCTATCAAAACCATTTTGGCTCACCACTCTGTTAACTAACTCTCACCCCTCCTTTGGTTGTTACATAAAAATATACGTAAGTTGACCTTTCTAGTTTGAGCCAGTTGTAAAACATAATTCTAAACTTATTTAAAAATAATTTGAATATAACTATTCAGTTTCACAAATGTTACACTTTTTCTTTTCTTTCTTTAAAAACTGCTTTCGAAAGCAAGACATTTAATTAATAAAAGGAGGATATTAGCTTAAATGAATGATGTAATGTGAAATACCAATTTTTAAGTATTATTTCTTTTTAAATTTCTAGCATATGCATGTATCAGTCAGCTTTTTTGTTGTTGCTGTTAACAAAATGCCTGACCAAATCAACTTAGAAGGGGAAAAGTTTATTTTGGCTCATGGTTTCACAGTATTTGATCATCTAACCAGTCACTCCACAAATTACAATAACTGAAAGTCTTTCTTTTTTTCAATTAAATTATTCTGGATTGAAAGTTGTTATTCTCTAATTTTGCTCAGACTTAATTCTTAAAGAAATTCTATTAAAGTTGTACATATATATATGTATATATATCATAGTGAAGAATTAAGAAATTAATTTCTTTGTTCTCATGTGTACCTTCATTTTAAGTGGAAAAATATAGCAAGAGGGTAGATTTATTAATTATTTCTTGTAAAGAAATACAACTTGCATCTTTAATGATTTTAAACTTCTTTCTGAGCTCATTCTACTGACTTCATAGTTATTAAAAAGATAACCTTTCCAGGTAACAGTATTTTAGCTTCTTCGGATATTGTTTAGCAAGTTCTCTTGGCATAAATACTTAATCTTTTAATTTCTCTTAATCCTTCCCATATTATTTTATAATATGGCATGAGGGACTTCTCCTGTGGCAGTGGGTCCATTCAGTGTTTTCTCCATCATTGAGTGTTCTTTGCTATTGGGAGTCTGGTTTAATATGAGCTTATTTGTGTCAGTTGAAGAAGGGTGACTATTAACTAGTTCTTTCTGATCTTTTAGGTCATTCTGAAGGTATCTCACATGGAAGCCCACAATCCCAACTGTTTGCCTTTAATTTTGAAGATGTCAAATAATATATCCCTTTGTCATGCTCCTAGGCCTTTGCTACCTACTAGCCTTCTCAGCTATTGTCTTAAGTTTTTAAAATTTTTTTATTGGTACCGGAGATTGAACCTAGGGGTATTCTACCTCTGAGCTATACCCCCAGCCTTATTTTTTTAAAAATTTTTTATTTTGAAACAGGGTCTCATTAAGTTGTAGGGGACCTCACTAAGTTGCTGAGACTGTCTGTGAACCTGTGATCCTACTGTCTCAACCTCACAAGTACTAGAATTACAAGCTTGTGCCACTATGCCAGACTGGCTATTGCTTTAAAAATTGACTCTGAATTATAATGAGAAGTACATTTTAAATCATAATCCAGTTTGGATGTTCTTGAACATAGACCTGACAAAAACTAATGTTTCATAAACCAATACTTATCCTTACTCCTTGATATTTTCTATACTACTCCGGTAAATTAAAAAACAAAACAATAGCTGGAAGTTTGAGGGATACTTCATTGTCTCCCCACAAAAATTTCAGGCTAGATGGTAGGGTTTTGTGAAGTCACTTAAATTTGATCTCTTTGCTCTCTCTTTCCTTCTCCTAGTTTTCCATGACCAAAAGGAGCAGGCTTTCTTCCTTGCATGCCAGAGCTTCCCTTTTTATGATAGGCTGAGCACTGTCTGTGTTATGGGTAAGCTCCATGATGCATCTCCACTCCTTGATATGGGAATGGCAGGGGGTGGGTCAGCTACCAAAAAAAACCACAACTTACTTTAATTTTCTAAAAATGTCATCCCCAAACAATGATTGGGACTGTGCTACTATATTAAGAAGTTATCTGGGTCATTTTTCTGCTCTGGGGAAAGCTGGGTGAATAAAAGTGAAATTAGTACTGTCATTTTTCTCATCCCTGAAAATAGTAGTCTTTTGATTGTTTACAGGTAATAATGGTTCTCCCTTTTAACTGTGTTGCACTATGTTGGATTATGGTGCCCTTAGAGAAAAAAATATGTTCTTGCAAATTTTTCCTGTCTGGGTTTGTAATTTCTAGGAGATTGTTCAAATACTATTTTATATGAGGTTGAAAAACATTTTAAATCATAATCCATATGAGCTAGGTGTGGTGGCACATGTCTGTAATCCCAGTACTGGAGAGGCTGAAATAGGAGGATCTCAGGTTCCAGGAACTTCAGCAATGTAGCGAGATGCTTAGCAACTTAGCAAGACTCTGTTTCAAAACAAACAGATAAAAAAGGTTGGGGGTGTAACTCAGAGGTAGAGTGTTCCTGGGTTCAATCCCCAGTATCCCCCAAAACAACAACAAAACAAAACAACACTGGATATGATGGATATTGAAAAAAGAGGAAAAAGGGTTTTGTTTTCTGTATTACTTGTATGGTATGCTAACAAATGCTTTTAAATGCAAACAACAAACAAAACTACCTTTGCCAATGCACAGGGAAAATCTTTTTATAAAGAGAAATTAATTTAGCTTCTTTCGCAAACATACAATATTGCCAGTTTTAAGGTTTTTTTGTTGCTTCTGGTTATTTTTTATTGAAATGCTTATTGTCTCTTGTTAACTAACTATATTAATTATACAACCTGTGCCTAGTTGCTCAACCTTTTCCAGAAGAAGCCCCCAGTTTCCATTAAAGAGTTTTATGTGGGCTCCCCACATGTCAAATTTCACACAGCCAGTTACACTGTGTGTGTGTGTGTGTGTGTGTGTGTGTGTGTGTGTGTGTGTGTTTTAAGAAGGTCTTTGAATGTACTGCCAATGCCTCCCACTAATTGTTTTATGGGCTCAGTGTGGGACCCGCATCCCTGACTGGGGAGCCCCAAGCTAGGGGCCTGTGGGGGTGAGGATTGTCAAACACACCAAGAGTAAAAAAAAAATCCTGGTGAGCTACAATGTTGTTGCCACCAAGATTCACAAAACATGCCAAATCATGACTGATTTTAAATGATGACCCTTATGTCAAAGAATACTCACTTCATTAATTTTGGGGGAGAAGTTCAAATCACAAATAGCTCTATAATTAATGTGAATGCTCTCTTCAAAATTTGGCACTGGTAAATTATTGTTTTCCAAGTGGTAAAAAAAAAAAAAAAAAAAAAAAAAAAAAAAAAAAAAAAAAAAAAAAAAAAAAAAAAAAAAAAAAAAAAAAAAAAAAAAAAAAAAAAAAAAAAAACTGGGTAAGTTATTTTTGTGTATTCTTTCAAAGAGAGATAAGTCATCATGGTTATCTATGAACATTTAGTCCTGGGATAATGCGTTCAAAGTTGTGTCCTCTGTTAGCTTTTTTTCTCTGAGGTTAAGGAAGTATGCTTTTACTCTTAGTAACCATTAAATTGCATGCATCTACACTAAAAAAGTAACTTTTCTGAACTTTAAAAGAGGATTGCTGTGGTAGGATTGAAACTCCTACTCCTTCATCAGACTCAGTATTGCTTTTTCTCAGCCTCAAGGAATCTGCATGGCATTTTGAGCTGTCTTTCTCTAGAGACTGAAGCAAGGCATTTTTGAGGTATGATATGACTTTAGAGAGTGCTGTTGACTTGGTTCATGTTGAAATGTGACTAGAATCAGCCGCACTTGAGCTGGGATAGTAATGCTGAATTTGGTAAGAAAATGAGTGTCAGCTGTCTCCTTGCATGGTGATAGCATTCAACTGAATGACAATGATACGTTTTGTAAGTTTTGACATTATCTTTCAGGAAGTTGCTGATGTAAAAAAAATAAGAGTTTTTTAGTAACCTAAATATACTAATCTTAAAAAGAATTTAATAATTCAGATAAATCTTGGATTAACAGTTCTTTATGACAAGTCTTGATAATTCTCATTTTGTCAACATGTTTATTATATGTGTGTATAACATGCAGCTATTTCTTTTGGGAGGTGTATGTATTTGTGATATGTATATATACTATTCTGTTATCCTATTAATACAAGAGCAATATGTAATGTATAAAGCAAACATAAATAAAAATGATGTATATTAAGTGTAAAAGTAGTTCAGTTTTGCAGACTACAGAAAGTAATTTCAATAGTCTGTTAATATTTTATTAACAGAACTAATATTTTTGTTCTTGCAAAGTTGCAAGATTACAAAATTGAAGGCAGAGAGGAAACCTTGATGGTAATTTCTTCATCACTGTGATGTCAAGAAATTTTCACTTCAATTGTAATTTTCCATCATATATACTTTTAGACAGCATGCTATTATTTACTATATGGAAAATTACTCCTGAAAGACAGACTATCTCTGGATGGCTTCCCAATATCTTTATTTTGAAAAAGAATCACCTTACCAGTCTCATCGTGAAAAAACAACATTAATACTCTACTAAGGATAATTTTTGTGTGTGTATGGTGCTGGGTATTCTACCAGTGCCATTCTACCTCCTAGTTACATCCCTAGCCCTATTTTTATTTGTTTATTTGGAAACACAGTATCACAAAGTTGCCGAGAGCCTCTCTTAAGTTGTTGAAGCTGACTTCAAACTGTGACCCTCCTATCTCATTCTCCCAAGTACTGGGATTACTGGCTAGTGTCACCATGCCTGACTAAGTATAAATTTTAAACTCTCCTTTATAACTTCTGTGAACTCAAATACAAGTATTCAAACCACAAATGATGGTTAACCATTGTCAACATTTTAACTATTGTCAACATTTCTTCTCTAGACTGTACTGAAATTTCCTCCCTATATTGGGCTCTGAAGAACCGGTTGAACAGATTGCTCACCACTACTTCTATGCTGTTATTAGGTCCAAATATCCCAGTGGAACTCTCTTCAAAAGTGAGTCCACTTTGAGTCTCTGAAATGCTACTGACATGCAACTTATCCTTGTGTATAATTAATTAATCTTTATACAAATTGGTTTTCTTTATAATGCTGATAATTTCTTCATAATTGTCATTCTTATGATTTCTTCGTAGTTATAATTTCTTCATGGTTATTCTTCATAATTTCTTTATAATTATTTATTGACTTGCTTTCTGTGCAGCCTCAGTAATACACTACATAGTTTTCTGAGTTATTTTCAATTAATATGATCAATTAGCATATATTTTCTCAGTAATATATACATTATTATGCAGGTATATCCACAGTAACTCCACAGTAAATCCACACATTTATTCAGTAACCCCATACTTTTTTTTCGTGTCTGGAATTGAGCCCAAGGACATTCTACCTTCGAGCTATACTCCCAACCTTTTATTTTTTGTTTTGAAACAGCATCTCCCTAAGTTACTGAGACTGGCCTCCAAGCTATCTTCCTCCTGTTTCAACCTCCCAGCTACTGAAATTACAGGTGTGTGTCACTACACCCAGCTACTCCATACATTTTTATTTCTGTTAATCCTTTAGAGGTAGCATAATGTTATTCCTACTTGCATATGAGCAGACAGTTTAAAGAGGCCTCGGTACCTGTCCTATAGTCACATAGAAAATAAGCTGAGTTGGAATGTGAATGTAACAGGCTTCTGTGCTCTGAAATGTTATGTTTGAGAAAGGAATTATTAGCATTGAAGATATTACTTAGATTTGGACTCACTTTTTGGTAATTGGTGCCTGAGATAGAGACCATAGTAGGCAACTACTAACAGCAGATTTGTAATAGTTGAGTGAGTTCCAGATGCCTGGGTTCAAGTTCTTTCATTTCAGTAGATGAATGTTTGAAGCTTCTTGAACTCACTTTCTCGAAATGAAAAATAATGAATGTAGACTAATTATTCTTTTAGCCATAGAACTCATTGTTCAAATGAAGTCATTTCCAGCAGCTATTTTTTGTTGAGTAGGTTAAATCAGATGTGCTCCTGCAGGAGCTGGAGTAGAAGTAGGAGGGGTGGTTATTAAACTTTCTCTGCCAGATTTGTCCCTATCCCTAGACACTGTTTGAAATGCACTAGATTAGATGATCTTACAGCTCAAAGATAATTTGGGTTCTAGATCTCTTTGTGATCTTCTGAAAGGTCTGGCTCATGCTTAGAGTTGACCTTAGCAACACCTACAGTACAGAACATTTACTTAGCAACACCTACAGTACAGAACTAAATAACAGAATGAGTGAACTGCTCTCGAAGGATTACCTTTGGCATTGGATTGCTTCCAATTATTAGGGTGTTCAATTTAAGGATGTTATGTCTTGACTAGCATATGTTGTTTTGGGGACTACAGTGCTTACTTTCATTTTTGGAGGAACTCCCTAATCTTTCTGAGAATGATATTCTCCTCTCTTCCCGTAGGCATTAAAAACATTTACTTGACATATCTGTATTACTCCTGCTTGGCAATCAAAGTTGCTTTTCTTCACTTTTTTACTGGGACAAGCAAGGTAAAGTTGGAGCTTCAAAATTACTGAAACCTCCTATCAGCTGAATTATTTCCTGTGTAGTGATTTCTTGTCCTTATATTTCTAGATAAAACTTGCTCTGCTCTTAAACTGGAGTAAAATAATATAACTTTTTTGTATTACATTTTTATTTTTTAACATTAGAAAACTTGGAGTACATGGTAAACATTTGAGAACCTAATGGAATACCTAGTGTTTATTATCTTAATTAAGAATAGGACTGTTGTTTCTTATGACAGTAAAACAAGCAGTTCATGGTTTCCTTATGCATGACCATGAATTTTTAGAGACTCTGATTTCATCTTCTGTATGCAACTTAGATCAAGACAATCAGAGTATTTTATGATTCTACCATAATAATGTATACAGGGTAGGTATGTGACCTAACCAATTCACAAAGTGAATTGAAACAGAACTTTGATTGAAAATTTTGAAACAGCAATGCTCTTTCTTGCTTGCTGAATATGAACAAGGCAAGTATTTAGCCTCAGCAATTACTGGCTACTGTATTAGAATAATGAGCTGAAATACTATCATGGAAAATGAAAAGGTGGTGGGTTCTTGGTTATTTCATTGAATAACTGAATCAAGACTTACCTGAAGCTCATACTACCTCTTAGCTTTCCAGTTATGTGAGCCAATATATCTCTTATATGTTCAAATAATTCATTGTTGCTGACAGAATTTTGCAAGCTACATCAAAACCTTTGGTGTTTTGCCTGTACTTTTCTAATTTAGTCAGTTTTCCTAGAAGTGGAATCTCCTGCCTAGACCTTAGTTTTCTCAACTATTAAGCAAAGAGTTCATAATGGGCTATATAAAATATCTGTTGGATCACTCTTTTTCTCTTTGCTTCCAAGAACTGGAACTATTTTAAATCAGAAATTTGTGTACTTTTTCCTCTTAGTTAGAAAGACCTATGCTTGCCACCACCCAGATTCCAGTAGTATTAGGAATGTGGATTCCTCCCATACCAACAGCATAAATGTCATGCTTTAAGTCAATTTCACAATCTATGATGACTCTCTCCATTTTTAACCTCAGAAATATAATTTTTAATATCAAAATTTTGATAAAGATATGGATATAGGAATGCCGAAGAGTATTGATTTTTCTATCAATCTATAATTCTGAAGCAATGCCCAACTATAGGGCAGCTAAGAATTAATGATGCCAAAGACAGTAGTCTGTTTTGATATGTCAATGAATTTTATACCCCCCTTCTCCCTTATGTTTTCTTTTCTTTTCCTTTTTCTTCTTCCCTTCCCTTCCCTTCCCTTCCCTTCCCTTCCCTTCCCTTCCCTTCCTTTCCCTTCCCTTCCCTTCCCTTCCCTTCTCTCCTCTCTTTCTCAGATTGAGGCCAGCCTCAGCAACTCAGCAAGACCCTGTTTCAAAATGAAAGTAAAAAGGGCTGGGGGTATAGGTTGGAGGTAGAATGCCCCTCAGTTCAACCCCCAATTAAAAAAAAAGATAAGGCAAAGAATCAAGTTACTTTTTAAAGGGAAATGGGTGGTGATGGTGATGGGGTATTGGTGGAGAGCAAGTGTTATTGGTTTGTGCCAGATGGTGATCGGCAGCAATCAAGATTTTATAAAAATTCAGTGAATGTAATTAGCAATCCAGTTTCAGGTAGCAAAGATTACTTGCAAGGTACAAATTTCATTTCTCTCTCATTCTAAAAATAATAGTTTTGATATGTGTGACTCAATGCTGAATGACTGGGAAATATTATTTGTGAAAAATTGTGTGCTTTTCCAGATTGTGTTGCAGGATACTTAGTGGTTTTTCTTCTACATGGATGTTTTATAGGCTATGCAAATTTTATATAATACTCAGTTGTACGTATAAATACTATATGATCATATTAGATTCTTCTAATTTTCTGTTATGTTTGATAGCCAGAATTTTGCAAAGTGTTTTTCTACAGTCTGAAGTACTACTTAAATTAAAGATGTTTAAGTTTTACAATTTATATTTAAAGCCAACCACAATATTAGCCTAGAGGAGTTTGCCCTGGAGTTCAGATGCATCTGTCATTTTGAATGGATGCTCCAGGGACCTGTCTTATTTTGTTTCTCTCAAGAACACCTTGTTAACTTTGGTGATCATGTCCAAAGTCAGCAATGCATGCTGAGTTTTGTGAGTTATTTGGCTACATATTAGGTTGCATTTTTCAAAGCTGTCACTATTTTCATTGAATCTTATAGTGTTATATTGATTTATATAGTGTCTCTGTGTGTGTGAATTGTAAATGGTCACCTTTGGTTTCGCAGTTTAAAAATAGTTAAAAATAGTACCTCTGAATGGTGTTCACAGGTGAAAATCTTATAGATAACATTTAGAAAACAAATGACCTCAGATTAACTTATGTGTTGATATTTTTTAAAGTTTAATTTAGACCATTTGGGTTTACTTTGAAACTTAATCAAAGGGGAATTTTACCTTTATCAAAGATATTCTGTCTTTTGTAGAATAGTAGGAGTTACTTTAAAAATACATTCCTTTCTCAAAATTGACAAATTATTTCCTTTGTTTGAAAGTTATTTGTATATTATTTATTTTTCCAAAATTCTTAAGTTTCACTCACGGTAACTAGTAAGCTTAGATGATCAGGACACTGCTGCATGTCACAGGCTCAAGGAAGGGACAATAAAATCCCTAGTGAACAAATCAGTTTTTTCATTCTTTATGGGTCACGGATGAATTAACTTGACTCTAAACTGCACTAACGTGTTAATGTCTTCAATTAAATTCAGCAAATACTGACAGTGTTATGATGATCAAATCATTAGGCTATTCTAGCTGAGGAATAGCTGTGGCACATTTTCTTTCCTCATGGAGCCAATGGGCTATACATGCATAAGTCAAAACCAAAAATTTAAGACATAACATAGAGACTATGCAAAGCACAGGCATTCTCTGATGGTTCAAAGAAGGACAGGGTCAGAGATGGATGGGAAAAATAAAATCATCATAAAGGAACCAGTGAGATTAGGAAGGAATCCATGTTTGAGATTATTATTGAAGAATCAGCCTTTGGGTGAGAAAAGCTGGAGGGAAAGAACATTCCATTGGCAGAAATGGCATGAGTTAAGTTAGGGAGGTCAGGAACTGGGAAATGGTAGAGAAATGAAGTTCCAGAATAGCAATCCTGAAATAGTTGTGCATGAAGAAAATTGCCATGTAATAGGTCTTAAATGCCAGGCCAAAGAGTGTTCCCTTAGTTTTCCAGGCAGGGGAGAAAAGCAGTAACCTGGAAGTCAGCTTTATAGAGAGCAGCTGGGACTCTGCTTGGGAAGACCTGGAATGCACTCAGAAGTTGCACTAATAGATAGTAAAGAGCCCAAATGCACTATGGCAAAGGTGATGGAAAGAACGAGACAAATGCTGGCACACTGAGAATGTGGAATCCACTGATTTTGGCAGCTTAAGTAGATATAGAGGATGAGGGAGACTGGAGTTAAGGACAGCTCCCAGGTTCTGAGGCTGCCTCTGGAATTTTAACAGAAACTGGGATATCAGAAGAAGGAGCTATTTTTGAGAGAAAATATAGGAACTTGGTAAAATGGACTTTAAATGTCCTTTTTTACTCATAGTTCTAGTGGGCAAATGTCTCATCTGATGATTAAATATGTGTGTGTTTAATATTAATATCAGCAAATCTTTCTAATGAATATGTGAAGTTCTTTGTAGATTTCTTAGAGTGGTATGCAGAAACCAGAGGTATTATGCATGACATTTTAATCTTGATGAACTAAAAATAATTTTGAAAGAGTTGAGATTTCATTCTAATATCTGATTGCTTCTTTTGAGACAATACTGGATGGACCTACCTTTTGTGTTGTCATGAAAATGCAGTGAAAGATGTGAGTCTTTTCCCTAGGAGTCCTGTCTTAGACAAGAGAAAAATATTCTTGTTTGGCTAGATACAAGTATAAATAAACACATGTTTGGGACAAATGCCTCCTTGCCTGGGATATTAAGACATGTTTAGGAAGACATGTAGATCATGGGCCTGTCTTCCGCTTTGGACTTTGACTTATATTAGATATTTTACCTGTTTATATCTTTTTATGCACTTTTATATTTCAGTGTTTTCTATGAATAACATGTAATTCTTTAATCATTACAAGCTCCTAGCTATATCTTATTGAAATGTGTGATGGGGAGTATAAGGAGGTAGGTAAGCTCATAATAGTTACATTTTATACTGCACTGAATAGTTAATAGTAAGTGAAAAATAAATTTTGGTAACTAATCATTTATATCATATAAAATCTATGAAATAATATATTTTCATGTTATATTTGAATTTTGTAAATTTTATACTCAGGACATATTTTTTAAATATTTTAGGTAGAAGTAAATTTATTTTATTATTCTCATAAGAATTTTTAATAAAAACAATTAAAATTATTTGAGATACAACTCTGAATAGTTTTCATAACACATACACTTAAAATTAACCAAAGCCAATGCCTCCGACAATTTCATCTCCCCAGACAATGGAACACGGACCTTGGCTAAAATAGTGGTTGAAAAGATTCCTACATGTTTTAATCCAATAGCTAACCCAGAGCTCTTCTTCTACTTCCCACCAAGGCTTCAGTTGTAGTCAAAGCCATTACTATGTTTGGTGATGCTTTGATGGACTGTGGCCTCTCTTAAAAACTTGGACCCAGGTGACTAGCAGTGAAGAAAGTAAGTTGGAATGTTTTGGACACTTAATGTGTACCAGGGACCAGCAGGAACCACTTTATGTCCTCATAGCATACTGTTTTCTCAGTGACTTCTGTGTCACTTCTGTTATCACCTCTTCACTGAAACTTTTTGCAAAGGTCATGAATTCCTTCTCTGCTTGAAAAATCTGTTGGACTCTTTTTAGTCCTCAGGATCATTTGACACTTAGGGATTTCTTTCTTGAAACTGTGCTCTGCACTCTCCTTACCCACTTCTGACCACTGTGCTGCTGGGTCATCTTTTCATTTATGGGTTTCTCTTCTTCCCTTATTGGTGCTCTCAAGACTTCAGGCTGAGGCTATCTCCTCCAGGCCCTCTCCTGGCTCCCTCCCCGCTTCCACGACTTCAGTAAGCAGTATTAGATGCTGATGGCACTCATATTTTGTATCCTAGAACAGGTCACTCTTTCATGTACCAGATTTTAAGATTTCTGCACCTCTCAACTTTGAATAGAAATAGGAGCTTCAAAGCTTCAAGGTGGACACATCCCAAACTAAACTCATCCCCCCCCCATGTGGGCTTCTCCTCCTGTGTTCCCTAATTACTAAAACTGTACCATCATCTTCTCTGTTGCCAAAACTAGAAACCTGAACTGTCCATGAATCCTTGACTATTAGCTGTCTCTTTGCCTCCATTTCTAAGACTTGTCTGCTCTTTCTTCCGACTACTTCTCAAGTCCACCATTCTTTCTTCTTCACCAAACTGATTAGGACTCTATCATTTGTCATTGGAGTCACTATAACTACCTCCTAACTGGTCTCCTCCAGCCAGTTTTGTTCCTTGTATTCTACTCTTTTTTATAGTCAAAAGTGATTTTTCCAAAACTCATTCTTGAATGATTCCTCAGAATCAAATATAAAATCCTTTGGAATAGCATATTACACTCTTGAATGTATGGCACTACTTGAATCTTTTTTTTTTTTTGGCTCTAGGGACTGAACCCAGGGGCATTCTACTTACAACCCCAGCAATACTGCTGCTGCTGCTGCTGCTACTATTACTACTACTACTACTACTATCATTATATTATTATTATTATTATTATTATTATTATTATTATTATTATTTATTTGGAAACAGGGTCTCACTAAGTTGCTGAAAGTCTTCCTAATTTGCTGAGGCTGGCTTTGAACCTGTGATCTTCCTGTCTTAGCCTCTCTACTACTGGGATTACAGGCATGCACCACCATGCCCAGCTTACTTGAATCTTTTGATTGCATATTTCATCACATGTTCCATGATTAACTTGAAACCTTACTGAACCTTTCAGTGTCGTGTGGATTCTCTCTCTTCCCTGCTCTTCTGGGTGCACTCTCTGTCACTTCTTTGTGCTCCTGAGGCGCATTGTGTTGAACTTTAAGACCTTCTGTTGCAAGAATTTGTTTTTTATTCTCTGTGACACTCTTAGTATCTATGGATAGAGGATATGGCTTTATTTGACATTATACTTATTAATCATAAATATTTAGCAAAGGGCTAGTATATATACTGGAGGAATGATGAATAAGTTAATGAGTAGCCAAACTAAGATCAATAAGCATACAGTCTACTTTCAAAATCATTGCCTAGTGAGAAGGTTTACAAGTACAAGTAGCATTAAAATGCCATGATGAGACAATTGTATTACAGCTTGGTGTTAGATATTAAAACTCATGTTTTCAAGTAGGTGGTGATTAAGAGCTAGTATCTCAAAATACTGTCTCTTGAATATATAGACTACAAGGACACAGAAATTGTCATGGCGTCTGGCCATGTTTCTTTGAAATAAGGTTTTATTGTGACACTCAAGATATTCATAGTACTTTAAAGAACATTTTATTGACTCTTTAAAACTTTATCCCATTTTTTCTTTTGTCAGTTTTATGAGGGCTCAAAAAAAGTGAAGCAAATGTATTAAGTTTCTGGACATCTATTTGGCTGTCTAATAGGGATGAGGACCATTGCTTATTTTTTCCTCCCCTTTAAGAAAAGACCATAACAATTTCTGATGTCTAACACAGTTTTGAATAATTCTACCCTTTGACTTTATTCACTAGTAGCTAATTACAACAAAATAGGTTTTTAATTTTCACCATCTAAAACAATTTAGGAGGACATAATATATTTTTAAGAACTCAGTTCTATCTGAATCCCCAGATTTTAAATGCTACTGTGACATAATTTTTCTCATAAAAATAGTGAACAATAAGCTGAGTGTGGTGGCATATGCCTGTAATCCCAGTACTTGGGGAGGCTGAGACAAGAGGACTGCAGGTTCGAAGCCAGCCTTAGTGAGGACCTCAGCAACTTAATGTGAGACCCTGTTTCAAAAGAAAAAGTAAAATAGGGCTAGAGTGTAGCTCAGAGGTAGAACCCCTAAGGTTTAATCACCAATACCATTAAAAAGTAGTGCGGGATAGTATTAAATATAGGGATTCCTTCTGACTCTTAAATTTATAAGTGAATGTGTGGTATGGACTTGATTTTGTTTGAAAGAATCTACACAGTGAATATTAACTCTGTGATTGGCAAGACAGAATCTCTTAAATTGGGTTTCAAGTCATGTCCCTCAGGGCTGTATCATTCTGGGGGTATGTAAGGAGCTTTGCGGGGAAGCTAAGAAGGAGGTGGGCAGGCTGCTGGTGAAGCTCTGCAGCTCTGGCATCTCCTCCCCCTCTTTAGTCATATCAGCTGCTTTTATCTGTGACCAGTGCGAATTGTGTTTTAGGGAAACACCCTAAACCATTTTGAAAACCATTAGTTTACTCAATGCGGAAATTCAAGGAAATTGCCTTACTGACAGTTAAACCCACGAAAATAGGAAATGTGCAGTCTTTTCTTTCACTAACTGCTCTTTTCATGTGTCACCGGCAGTGGCATCCTCGAGGATAGTGGAGGGGTGCTGGAGGTATCAGAGCCTTAGGCAGGCAGAGTCTACCATCTCATCTGTTTTCCATCAAATGCTTTCAGTCCCCACAAGATGTTTCCATTGTCTGGTAATATTATCTGCGAACCGGGACCTGATGAGGGGTGTGTGAAGGAGAAATTTTGGGAATGGTGAGAAGCAGAAATTTAATGCTTTTTAAGAGCCTGGGGAAAGGTGGAGCATCTTGCCAGTGTCATGGTGTTCACATCACAGTACTATGGGCTTTCATGCCAGGAAGCCCAGGTCAGGTCAAGAGTTTTATAGATTTTGGCCAAAGTCTGTTTCAGATGAAAAATAAATGTGTAAAAGTGCTGACCATTGCACTAACTGTCTGTCCCATTCTTTTGGTCCCATTCTTTTGGATAAATAGGCTTATCCTAGATGCAAAATCCAGGTCACTGTCATAGTAACCACTTGATGAGAACACAAAGGAGTGCAATTGGCTTTACTTCCTTGAAGATGGAAGGAAAACTCCAGGTGGAGACACTTATAGGTAACATAGATGATAGGACAGAAATGTATTTCTAAGAGATAGGCTGGATCAGAAATAATTAGGATCTTAAGAAGCAGATAAAATGATTCTTCTTGACCCAGGGAATAACTGCACCTCTTGAATTGCTTTAAAAAGTTGGAAAGGTTGATTCAAAATGCTATTTAAAAAACTTACTTTTCAAAATAACATTTTTTAGAGAAACCATAACTGTCATTTTGAAGGATGGGATTCTCTTCAGCGGAGCTTGTAAAAATATCCATGGCCATATGCGAAACAGGTTTAGGGCAGTTTGTCACAAATAAGTGAATTTGTCAAACACACACACACATACACAGCGCCCCCTCTTTTTTTGGCCTCAGAGGAAAAATTCCAGAGCCACAGATTAAGAAATATTGGTGTTTTTACAGCATAACTCACACATTAGTAGACATTATGTTAATATACATATTAGTAGAAAACAGTAGCTTAAGGAGAGGGATTAATTATACCTGGGGGAAGGGTAGTGTTGGAGAGTCCAGATTGGCTGGATTCAGTTGGGTTTAGGGGTCTTAGTAAGTGGTTACTGTAAATGTCATCCTTTTTTCTGTCAATGATTGTACAAGAAGCATCATCATCAATAATGACAACTTTACTTGTTTCAAAGTATTGTATTGTAGTCAAAGTATTGAAGGCAATATGCACTTATAGTAACCATTGAGTTTAGTTCTCTTACCCAAAGGTAACTACCTCTGTGAACACTTGTGGTATTTCTTTTTTGTGTGTATGAGTATATATTGTATATAAAAATGTATGAGTATATATTGTATATAAATTTCTATATAGTATAGATATATATTAATTTGGAATCAGCCTATCCATGTAGTTTTATAAGTTGCATTTTTATCTCATTCATTTGATAATTTTTTATTGTGTGGCTTCTATAATGTAGGGATTTTATATCCCACTGCACATGGCACCTAATATTCTGTCTTAGAATTTATTGAACTTATTCTTTATTGCTGGGCATGTACCTTGTGTCAGGCTTTTGCTGTTATAATGTTATATTATTATCATTTTAAGCTTCCATTTGTTTCTGTTTCAGCATTTCTCATTATTTCCTGAAGAAATTTAAAAAAATATAATTATATTTTAATAATCTGCAATTTAATGTACTCAGTTTGGAGAAAATTGGATGAAAGTAAGCAATTACCGAGCCTAAACAATAGGACATTCTGAGAAAATGTTAGACATAATTACTACAACTGACTTTTCAGTAACCCAGCATCCTGGCTGAATTTTAAATGATTTCCAGTTTAACATCACTCTGTTACAGGCACATCAATGTTCCAACATTTTGTGATTGGCCAATACATGACAGATACTTGTGAGAGATGGCATCATTGTGACACCATTGTATCAGATTATTCTTTAATCTGTTATTTATTTCTCGTTACTGTTCTCCGAGATCCCTGAGGCCCTCTTACCACCCAATTTGTATATATAAAAAAGCTTCTAGAGCCTAATCTTTTGCACACTTCTGGATCAATGATGCTGGAGAAACATTTCACTTTACCATGATCTCCCTACGCAATAGAAAATGAAGAAATGGAGAAAAGAAACTTCTTACACAGTGCATGGGTGTTTTCTATTGTGTTGTATAATAGCAACAGGCTTCTTTTATTTAATTTTGAATTATGTATGGTATGTGGCTCTTTCAATTATATTCTGCTGTAGCTAATGGCTGCATCAGGTGAAAGACAAATGATAGCTCTCTCTCTTCTTCCCTGTCTCCCTCCTTCTCTGTCTCTTTCTGCCTTTGCACATGTGTGCACATGTCTATGTGTGCATGTGTACATGATGTCTTTTTTTTCCCAAATATGCGATTTGGTTCATGTCAGTAATTTGTAGCACTCACAAATATTTAGTCAAGTGTTTCGTTTTCCCATGAAATGCCTCCGAGTTTGTCATATGAAATCATTGGTTTCTCTTTAGTGCTAAGTCATAGCAAATTATCATCTTTTTTAGGTTGATTTTGTAGAGTGTTAAATGCTATTTAAATTTCCTTTAGATATGAAGCCATTTATTTTTCTCCTAATCACTTAAAGTAGCACAAACTAATCAACTGGAGTTTTTCTCCTTTCCATGAATATGCCGGTCTACCTCTGACTCACGTGCGTGTTTCTGCCTTTAGGTCAGTGGGAACTTTTCCCAGCCATGTTTTCTTTTTTCCCCTCATTCCTAATTTCTCTCAGGAACAAATGGCTGCATAGTTAAGCATTAGAAACTTGTTGCTGAAGGTGCTAACCTAAACATCAGTGCCAGGATACGACTGAGACTTAATAGACTAATTAATTTGTCTACTGCACCCTGACCTGGGAATTACATACAATGGCTATACATTTGGAAACTAGAGCCTGGGATCCAGAGTAGAGAAAAGGTGACTTTTGTGTGCTCTGTACATCAACATGTGATTAATACTGGGTTCTTTATGAAAATAGGTTTTAAAAGTGGAACCTTATCCCATTGCATGTTTTTGAAAGTTTGGTACTGTAAGATTCTGTGTGCCTTTTTGTTTCAGTTTTCTTTTCGATTTTATAGTATTATAAAATACAACTCTCACATTATTTGATCTAAATATGGATATACTGCTGACCTCCAGGGGAGCACAATTGTGTAGAGTACTACAGTTTCTGTATTATCTCTTTTATCATAGTGTGTTCTCATAACAGGCCCAGCAATGCTTAGAAAAAATGTGAACCTGAAGCTTGAGTGGCATTTTGAAAAGTGTTTGTGCTGTGAATTCCTCACCATGGTATTCATGCTTCTTTCAGCAAGAAGATTAGTTTTGTTTCTTCTTATTTTCCTTTTCTCACCTTTCCATTTTAAAGATAGCTTAAATATAATTCAGGGCCAGTTAACATTTTACTGTCACTGGATTCATGGCACTGGATTGAAGCTGACTTGAATAAATCTACTCATACT
This sequence comes from Graphiurus murinus, assembly GCA_004027655.1. Classification (NCBI taxonomy): domain Eukaryota; kingdom Metazoa; phylum Chordata; class Mammalia; order Rodentia; family Gliridae; genus Graphiurus; species Graphiurus murinus. Next base: position 27,964 of record PVLC010005325.1, on the reverse strand, counting down.
GGCCTGTCAATTTATGGCATCTGTGTATCTCTCTGCATCTGTGTACTCACAGAGGTACCAGATAAACTTGTTCCTTTCAGGATTTTATTCAGAAGTAATTTTAATATTGTGATAGCTCATGGATGTGGAAACGTTCATCAGACCACCACATATGGCATGAGCTCTCCCCAGGCACTCTCCTAGGCACTGCCAACAAAGGGACCAACAAGCCTGGCATTTCCCAGCTCTGCTGGGGCATGCATGGATGAAGCCACACAAAGTAAATGCAGAAAGTAATTAATAGAATTTAAGACACAGCTGTGATGCAAAAAAATGAAACAGTAAAAGGATAGAGAGTAACTCTGTGTGTGTGTGTGTGTGTGTGTGTGTGTGTGTGTGTGTGTGTGTGTGTTGCTATACTAGCCAAAGCATTTAGGGGATGACTTTCCAGGAGGTGACACAGAACTGAGAACTAAGCACAGAGTGATAGCCTTTGGGGATATGCTAATTTTATTCAGTTATTGGTGGCTACTCTTTTTTTTTTTTTCTTTTCTTTTGCAGTACTGGGGATTGAACCCAGGGACATTCTACCACTGAGCTACACCCCGGCCCTATTTTTTTTTTTTTTTTTTTTTTTTTTGAAACAGGTTCTCACAAAGTGGTTGAGGCTTGTTGGGAACTTGTGATCCTTCTATCTCAGGTTCCCACATACTGGGATTATAAGCGTGTGCCACCACGTCTGGCATTGGTGGTCACTTTTCCTGGAGGAATACTCAAGATCTCATATGCTTCTCAGTACAGGCATGATGCCTCACGCACACTAGATGCTCAGATGTTAGCAGGATAAAAAAATAGATAAATATAGAAATATGGATATATGACCTCAGGAAGTTTTACTTTATCTCTTTAAAGTTATAATGTTGCCTATAATGTGAGAGATTTTTTTTTTTTTTTCAACTGGTGATTGAGCCCAGGGGCCTTTTATCTCTGAGCTATACCTCTTAGCCCTTTTTATTTATTGATTTTATTTTGAAACATAGTCTTGCTAAATTGCTGAGTTTCTCACTACATTGCTGAGGCTGGCTTCAAAGCTGTGATCTGCCTGGCTTAGTCTCACAAGTACTGGTATTACAGGTGTGCACAACCACATCTGGCTGAAAGATTTCAGTTTTATATGCATTTTAAAATTGTTGTTAAAATGTAATGTCAGCCTCACATTAGATTTTTTTTTTACCTGAAGTGATTTATTCCTTCTGTTAATCTTATGGGTTTCAAAGTGGTCAAGAGTGTGAATGTACCTGAAGTGGATGTCATTTGTATAAATCATCAAGTAAGAAAAGACTGCTTGTATTTACAGCACTTTATGCTACAAATATCAGTGGCATACTTAATCTGTGGTTGATATACTAAATCAAACTAGACTTGTCATGATCATTCAACTCATAGAAATAAAATCATTAATGGTGGCACACGAAATACTTTTATGACTTTTCCTTATTCACTGAGGTGATTTTCCACATATCTAACCAGGTCAGATAAGTTAGGGTAGTTATAGCAGTAGTTTGAATTCTGGGGGTTGACGGCTTCCTAGTATAGGTAAGAAGTCAAAAGACATAAAGGCCAAACAGAATGAGTGACTATAAACTTATTTCACCTGATTTTAGATGAATTTATTGGTACCCATTTTGATAAGAAAGACTGATGAATGGGAGTGTTTGCAGCCATATCAGTGTGACAGGTTCTTTGGAGCAATGAGGGAGCAGGGGAGATGGAATTCTGTTATTTCTGAACCCTTGCTATTTGAAAGACATTCCAAGATCTGTAGGTAGATAAATAGTTTCTAGTTTAGGCCTTAAACTATGAATCTCGACCTGTTTCTTCTTGCTTATATGTTGAGAACTCCAGTTTTAACCATAGAAGAATTTTAAAATTTATTCCTGAACTAAGAGTGAATTTGTCTTTTAGTGAAGATTCATGTTAAATGTTGCTCTGAGTTGCTCCTTTCCTTGGCGCTCTCTCGCACTGTTTTCATCCACACCTATGCTTTATTTATTTTTTGTTACTGGGGATTGAATTCAGGGGCAATCTATTGCTAAGCTACACTCCCAGCATTTTTATTTTTTATTTTGAAACAGAGTTTCACTAAGTTGCTGAAGCTGGCTTCAGTCTTGTGGTTACAGGCATGCACCACTATCCCCAACTGCACACCTATGCTTTACATGACCATGATTTCACTCCCTGGTTCTCTTTGCTCAACTCATTATTTCTCTTTGAAACTCTAAAGCCATTTCTTAACATTTGTCCATATTTCCTTCTTTCCAAACTGCCTCCCATTATTGGCAGAGTGGGCATCTGATCCTACCCCCAGATGCCTTCAGGACTGGAGGAATGTGTCCTGTGGACTTGGGGCTCTTCTGCTTCATCAGATTCTTACCTGCCATTCTCACCATGTCACTTGGCACTGACTTTTCTATATCTATACTTAGAATCTATTCATTTTTTATAGTTCCTTAGTACATGTGCATGCTCACCCACTCACAGTTCTGTTTCTTTGCGTTTGCTCTTCTTTCTTGAAAGCCATTCCTACAATTTCTCTTGATACTTGGCAAATTTTTATTTATCCTTCTTTATTCTGTTTAAATAAAATCTATTCCTGCAATATCTTCCCTGACACAGTTAGGTTCTTCCTCTCTGTCCTTCTGCAATGCCTGAAATACATCTCTGTTTGGATTCTCCATAAACACCTTAAAATATTTATTTTTACAGCTCTCTTGTTCTAAATCCTCATGGACAGACAATGCCTTCCATTTTTCTCTTCACCTTCAGCCCTCAGCACGTTAACTGGTAGGGAGTTAATTGCCATGCCCTGAATGAATAAACTATCTGCTTTGCATGTTTAGCACCATACAACTTTGAGTGTGGAAGAGAAATTATATCATTTAGTTCCTGCCCTCAATAAGCTGGTGATTCCATTTGACATGCAGGACTTAAGCACATGAAATGTCTAGGGACCACATAGAATATATTATACAAATGAGTTATTTGCATTTTAAAAGATTACATATATACTTATACACATGTGTACCTACACACACTGTGGCCAAGGGAAGGGCAGATGTCAAGACCATGTTATCAGATTGGCTTTCTGGACTGGATAACAGCTCATATGGGACACAGTGGGAGCTGAGCCTGGAGGTGACACCGGGGGCTGAGAAATTAGCAGAGTTATGACTCTTAGTTGATGTATGTCTTGCCTATCTTATTTTCAGTAAACCTTTAATATTTTATATACTTGTAATATATAAACAAATATTGACTATGTTAATTTATAAGGGGATAGGAAAGTGGAATAGTGAATGAATCAGGGTTCAGGTAGACTCTGGGTATCCTTAAAAAGAGATTAATCCTTATGAGTGATAATACTCAAATACTAAGTGCAAATGCCAAATAGAAACCAGAATGATTAGCAAGTAGAAGAGTCTTAGGTAACATGAATACCTCTCTTTGGGTTCTAAACAAGAGTTGAGAACAATATTGAGATCAAAGATGCTATGGCTAGAACATTGTTCATCCTTGTGAAGAAAACAAAGAGAAAACCAAAAATAAAAGCATGTAAACAAAAAGCTGAGCTCATTAGGTTTTAGGAGAACAATGAAGATAGTTTAAATTGAATGGAGCACTGCTGAGGGATGGAAACAGAGCCATCCCCCCTCCAGGGACTGAAAAAGAGGAGCCAGTGAGATTGTGCAGAAGGATTGCAAACTGACCAAGTAATGAAGCAAATCTCCAAAGGCTGAAATCTGTATCCATAACATCTAACTATAAAATTCTCACTTGCATATTATTAGTTCCTTTAGAACATTGGGCTAATTCAGTCCTGGATACATGAGACAGAAAGAAAATTTAGGGAACTCATAGCCATGTTGTTCCCGATGGGTCCTGAGGTCTCTGGCTGCTGGTCTCCTCTCTCCTTTCTACTGTTTTCTCATATGTGATTTGTGTACGACCTCAAAGGTTTTTAGTGGTACTAGTGGGAGGAATAGGAAGAAGTGTTTGTACTTATATTCAAGTTGGTCTAGAATCACTTAGATTTTTTGAAGTCCTACTCGATCCTTGAAATTTGTTATTGAAACATGTTGAAGTGATAGCTTTTCATAAGTAGGGAAATAGTGGTTGCATGATGCCTTGGATTTTGAGGTACAGAAGACAACTATCATAATAGTAGTTTGCACTTACTGTATACCAAACCCTCTTTAAAAGCTTGTCATAATTTCCACAATACTCTATTTCTACAATTACTCTATTGAAAAGGGACACTAGCACAAAGAGTGGTGTAGGAGCTTTGCCTAAAGTCCCAATCTGATTCCATAATCTGAATTCTAAATCACTGTGTTCTTTCTGCCATTAGAAAAAAAATATTTTAGGGCGCTGACATCCTAAATCGAAATTACCAACTTTCAGCAAAGTATTATGAGACTGATGATGGAACAGGATGCTTAAATTAATACAATCTTAAGAAATTCTGTATATGATTTAAAGAGATACAACTACAAATTTAATTTTTCTCCCATTTCTCCTTTGTTTTAGAATGAATTTTACCATTTCTATTATTAAGGAGTAATTCAGCACTAATAGTTAAAGCCAGGATAGTAACTAAACTCTTCAACACTAATTTAATAGTTCTTTATAATATGGTGGTGTGTGGTGCCCATAGCTTGTCATGATATCTTAAAGACTTCAGTTTGAGAGATCTATCCTTATTCATATTTGTAAATTTTAATAGGCTTGCTTATCTGTTGTTCTAGTTTGTGCTTGATTGTTTCAAGTTTCTGAAATAAATAAGCTTTGTGGATTAAAGACAGGCCTAAATCAAAATGATAACTAATTCTTTTTTTTTTTTTTTTTTTTTTGTGAGTGTGGTACTAGGGCTGGAACCCAGGGGCCTTCTACCACTGAGCTAGCCTAGCCCTTTTATTTTCTTATTTTGAAACCAAATCTCATCAAACTACTGTGCACTGCCCTTGAACCTGAGATCCTCCTGTCTCAGCCTCCCAAGTATTGGGATTGTAATAGGTGTGGGTCATATCCAGCTCTGAGCTCTGATAACTAATTACCTTTGATGTTTCACAATAGCTTCCTCATTTTCTGTTAAATCCTTTATAGAAACAATCTGATAAAAATGACACATTACTACTACAACTTAGTAATAAATACCAAAACTCCTCATTTGTTATTTTATAGTTTTTAGAGATATGATTACATTTTCTGATTTTTGTGATTTGATTATAATTTTCTCTAGATATTACCAAGAGAAAATTTCCTGTTTTGGTGTGACATATTTTATACCCAAAGCCATTCTAAGACATCTTTGCCACAGTCAAAGGAATCTAACACTCATGAATTTAACTAGTGAACTTAAACAGTGTTCTTGTCAGTCACAATGGTCAGCAATTTAACCTGATGTTTTTTTAATCAAATAGTGTCACAAGTTAATTTGATACTGCCCCCATTTTTCTTTTTCTTTTCTTTTTTTTCATCTAGTAACTACTCTAGCAGCAGTAATGCCTTTGGGGATGATTATTATTTTTTATTATGTTGTAAATATCACGTATTTATGAAATAACAAGAATTGGCTAGCAAAATGCAGTTAGACACTAGGTTTGGTTAATCATGTTCTCGTCTGACTTCTTACTAATTGAGATATTTCCAATGTTGTGTGTGGTATTTTAAATATGTCATAGTGTGTGGGGTTAAAAATTTACATAATTTTTTCAGACATTAAGTTCTTGAAGGGTATTCTGTGTGTGTGTGTGTGTGTGTGTGTGTGTGTGTGTGTGTGTGATTGTCACAATTGTTGAATGTGTGAAGAAGTAGTATTTACTGAGTTGTACAGTACATAAAGGCTATGTTCATGAGGCCATTAGATTGCTAATTAAGGTGTAGATCACTACTCAGTTAAATGTTTATTATCCCCAGCTATGCTCCAAGGCCACCTTAATGGTACTGAATTTACTCCTTATCTTTATGGTGAATTCAATAAATTACCAAGCACCATCATTTTTCTCTTTTGGTCTCTGGAATTCACTCCCAAAGCTCATTCTCACATCCACAATCCTCTTCAAAGCTCTCATCCTTGAATGGCTTGGGTTTGGCTCAGACTTTTAACTGTTTTCTCTGCATCTGGTCTTTTCAACTGCCTGCAGAAAAGTTTCTCTGGATTTTGAAGTGCATGGTAGCTGATAAATTATAAGGATAAAGTAGATGTTTATTGACTGGTTATAAATGAGTTGTCAGAGAGAGAAAGTTAGATACTTCATCAGGATGTTGGGAATCTTAATGATGAATCCACCTTTTGTTTTTCCTATTTAGAGAAAATTCTGTGAAATTCTACTAGGTTCTTTCCCCCCATCTATTAGTTAAAAAGAAAGTTAAAATTAATATTTTATTTATAGAGGAAAATTATGATGAGAGATTAACAGGTGGTATGGGCAACATAAATAAATGAAAGAAATTAGCATTTCCTTAGGACATCTTCACAATCAGTGGGATTCTTGAATTGGCAACCATTCCCTTTTCTGGGTCTATCTTCAAGAGGTTGGCTCTTTTTACAAGAAGAAAAATAAAATGCAAATCTAATTCTAGTTTTTTGCTATTTCATCAGTCACTTAATAAAGTTGTTGATGCTGAAACACATGTAGTGAAAGTCATGTGAACTTTCCCTTCTATTGTTTTTTTTTTTTTTTTTTTTTTTTGGTCTCAAACATCACTCATCCATTTCCAACAGGTGTCCTGCCAGCTGTGTCCAAATGTTTCCAAAGATTTAGAATCTGTTTCCACACTTACCTTGTATTGTGGCTATTTACTGTAAAAGGAGTTCTCTGGTTACATAGTTCTTTGGCACAGGGAAAAGACCAGAAGAGAGGAGAGAAGAGCGAGCCTAATTTGAGGTTTACCTGTATATTGTTACTGCTTTGGAAAAAGGAAGAAGCGGGAATACTAAGATTGCTTTGTGTGTACTGCTGGCACTGATAAATAGACTTCTTTTAATCTTGTGTATTTTGGCATGTGTATTTATGTTGTGGTAAAGAAGAATTTAAATGGAGTCAGAATAACTTTATTTTCACAGCTGCATGAAGATACCGTGAAAGACAGTTTGAATTCTCAGAAATTTTAGAGCTCTGTGGTCTATTAAGATGGAGGAAAAGATCTCTTTTACTTTACCTTTGATGAAGAAATAAGCAACATGGAGTGTCTTTCTCTCTGTAAAGTTATATTATTATATGAATAGGGATCATAAATGACTGGGAGCAGTTAGGAAATTTACAAACATATCACCCTTTTTGTCAAGATAAAGCAAACTTTAGAACTTCTGGATATTTATATGTTTCATGCTGCTAGATTAAACTGTTCTTTATTTGCTTGTTATTAATCAACCAAATAAACAAGACTCAATAGGCAGTAAATTAAACAAAGTAGTTTCTCATGCTGATAAGAAGGGTTTGCCTTTGGCTATAAATAATCATGGTTGAAGCATCTCATTTTCAAACTGTAGTTAAATACCATGTTTAAATGTCACTTTGTAGCTGACATCAGATGTAACTGTTGCTATCACTACAGCATGCCACTACTGGACTGAATTTTAGCCTTATAGTACAATTCCAAATAAAAGCAGATGTTAAGAAGTAGTGCCTTAGAGTCTCAGGCAAAGGATAAAGTCTATCCAGACAGATATAAATGGTCTTGTTTGCAGTGCTGCAAATATGTTTGCATTTTATGGACAAAATAAAACTGATTAGGACCTAGGGACCATCCAAAATGTTCTATACATATATAGGTAAATAATGTATATCTATACTATGTTGCAGAACTACTATTCATGGCAATGATCCCTGCAGTATCCTTTGCCATCAACCTTCTACTATTAAATTTTGACCTTTCCATTTAACTAGAAAATTAAAGCAATTAGACCTCTTCATTCTAAGAATATCCCAGAAGAGGTTGATTATTCCCAATCTCTAAATTCAAAGTCCAAAAGTTTTTTTTTTTTTTTTGGCTTGAGGAGCTGGAGATCAGACATAGGACCTTGCATATGCTAGGCAACCAGTCTACCATTGAGCTACAACCCCAGTTCCCAAATATGAAACTTTTGACCATCAACAGGTAGAGTCTATGTAAATGTTCCAGAATCAGAAAACTTTCTAAATTGTAAACACTTCTAGTCTGAAGCACTTTGGATAAAGGACACTTAACCTGTACATAAAGTCTAGTGATGATGTCAACAGGTAAGTCTTGGAAACAGCCTAAATGCAAAGTCTTATTCTTCTATTGTGTACTTGTGTGACACTGCGTGAGATACTTAACATATCCATTCCTCTGTGTGTTGAGTTCTAAATGAAGGTGCTAGTATTGCATAGAGTTGAAGATCAAATGAGTGTGCCATGTGTATGACATGCTTAAACAGTGCCCTGCATTGGGCAAGTGAGGCTGAGTTGGGCCATTCCGACTCCCGGTCCTCCCATACCAGATCACTGCAGTCTGAGAATTACTATTTTGGGAAAGCAGGGATTTATTTTTTTTTAATTGATGCATTGTAATTGTACACAATAGTGAGATTCATAGTGATACATTCATATATGCACATAACATCACTTGGACGGTTTCCTTCACCAAGCATACTTGTGCTCTCCTTACTTCCCCTAACTACTCTACTGGGGTCACTTCTATTTTCATAAAGTTCCTTTCCTTGCCTTGCTTTTCTTTTTCCTTTCCTTTCCTTTCCTTCCCTTCCCTTCCCTTCCCTTTCTTTCTCTTTTTTCTCTAGCTTCTACATATGAGAGTACCATGCAACCCTTGCTTTTTTGAGTGTGCCTGATCTCACTTAGCATAATGTTCAAGTTCCATCCATTTTCCTGCAAATGAAATAATTTCTTTCTTCTTTATGGCTGAGTAATACTCCATCGTGTGCATATACCACATTTTCTTTATCCATTCATCTGTTGATCGACACCTAGGCTAGTTCCATAGTTTAGCTATTGTGAATCATGTTGCTATAAACATGGGTATGCATGTATCAAAAGTGAATGGTGACTAATTCTTTTGAAAAAATACGAGGAGTAGTATAGCTGGGTCATATGGTGGTTCCATTTCTATTCTTTTGAGGAAACTCTACAGTGATTTCCATAGTGGTTGTAATAATTTACAGTCTCACCAACAGTGTATAAGTGTTCCTGTTTTCTCACATTTTGCTGGCATTTATTATTTGTATTCTCGATGTTTATCTGGAGTAAGATGAAATCTCAGTGTAGTTTTGATTTGCATTTTCCTGATTGACAAGCAGGACTTTATATAGCATTGTTGTTCATACCTTTCACTGTAACATTAAGGAAACTGAAATGGAACATCATAAATAATTTCCTGTAGCTGAGCATGGTGGCCCACACTTATAATCCCAGTACTTGGGAGGATGGATCCTTGGAGGATCCAGGTTTGTGACCAGCCTCAGCTACTTAGTGAGGCCCTCCACAACTTGTGAGACGCTGTTTCAAAGTAAAAAATAAAAATACGGCTGGAGATGTAGCTCAGAGGTAAAATGCCCCTGGGTTCAGTGCCCAGTACTGGAAAAAAAATCCTCTAAGTTAAACAACGAGTTAATGGCAGATTTGGTCATGAAACTTAGGCCTTTTTCAGTGTGCTGAGTCTGTTCTGTTTTTAATCTAAAAATATTCCAATAACTTACATAATTGGATTTTCAAAATTTCTCTTTTTTAATTTGGGATTTAAGATAGGTAAAATGCTGAAAATTGATATAGTATAAAATATTTCATATTCTTATACTTTAAGTGTCATTTAAAAATTCTCACTTGGACATTGATTTGTATGTTTTGTTATAAAAGGATCTAAAATGAGGAGACCAGACTCTTCTATTTTGGCATCTGACCCAGGATGAAACTATTTGGTGTCCTGTCCATGAAAAGTGGTAGCAGGTTTTTAATACATAAGTGTAACCTCTTAAAGTTAATAAGGCATGATTACCTTTCATTTTTCTGGAGATCATGATTCAATTCATTATGCTTACTTTGTAGATACATCACTAAAGAAAATGGTTTTATTTGTCTAGATGACCTTGTACAGTCTTCTGGAGTAAGATGAAATCTCAGTATAATTTTGATTTGCAAAACTACAAATCACTGGGGCCTAGTGATTTATATGCAATTTTTGCAAAGCTCTGTGGTCACAATAAACTCTCAAGCAGTGAGATGATGCTGCTTGTACTTTGGGGGAAGTTCCAGTGGTCAGGAAGCTTGCTAAAGGCAGAACTCTGGAGAGGACCTCATTACCTGCCTTCAGTGATTTCTTTTTTTAGATGAACTTATTGCTTTATTGTAATGCTACCATAATGTTTATGGTGCAACCTGTACACCTCCATTAACTGGAGAGATTGAATGGCTTGACTGTCTGGGACATGTAATAGATTCCAGCCTTTTTCCATGACATCATCATTATAACACACTTTTTTGAGAAAATGAACAACAGCTGTGCACTTTTGTGAGTTTTACATTATGAACCATAACAACTCCTCAGCTCTATAAAAGTGATAGGGCAGCTGATACTTAACAAATGAAGCCCAATTCTGAGTTGCGAAACTGTTAGCAGACCAGTCATGGCATGGGCCCCCTGTATGGAACACTTCATAACCCAACAAGGGAAACAGAGGCGATGGTCATTTAGTCAATTGTTCAGTATAACTTCCAGAACCAATATAGAACTATAATTGGTATCAATATTTTAGCAAACACATCTTCTTGTGGAATATCTTACATTGATTTTTATTTTGAAAATTTGGTCAGATTTTCTAGCATATAGGTTTTCTATCCTTCAAGTAGAAAAATAAGAACTGTTGTTGCTTGAGGATAAACATATTTATTGTCACCATAAAGGTAATAATCTGATGTTGGGAAACAAATCTCTTGCTTCAACATCCAGGGGTTGCTTAGGTACAGGAAAATGGATTTATCTTTTTCTTTTTTATTTTTTTTTATTTTGGTGGTACTGGGGATTGAACTCAGGGGCATTCTACCTCTGAGCTATACCCCCAGCCCTATTTTTTTATTCTTTATTTTGAAACCGGGTCTCACTAAGTTGCGCAGTGACTCACTAGGTAGCTGAGGCTGGCCTCGAACCCGGATCCTCCGGTCTCAGCCTCCTGAATGCTGGGATTGCAAGCATGCGCCACCACACCCGGCTGGATTTATCTTTTTCTAACTTGCATAATTATAAATCAGAATAAAAGCATTTTAAAAGTGAAATTTATTTGGCTATTGAAGATCTATCTTTAAAATTATTTACATACTGTTTTGCCTCATTAGAATTTTTTTCTTGACTAATAATACTGTGACTGGATGTGGTAGTGCATGTCTGTAAGCCTGAAATCCCAGGACTTGGGATGCTGAGATAGGAAGACTGCAAGTTCAAGGCCAGCTTGTGGTACTCCTGTTTTAAAATAAAAAATAGAGCTTATTATTTAGTGAGACTACTGTTTTAAAATAAAAAGTAGACCTTATTATTTAGTGAGACTCCTGTTTTAAAATAAAAAATAGAGCTTGAGGTGTAGCTTAGAGGTGAAACCCCCCCCCCCCTGGGGTCAATACCCAGTACCACACATACACAAAATTGATACTGTGATTTGGTAGTACAAACTATGACCCTTCTATGTTTCCGTTTTCTCTAGTAAAAAAATCGCTTAGTAATAACTTCGGAATAAAATATTTCAATAGAGGACCAATGTTTCATTTTGGAGTAAAATATTTCAGAGATCAAAATTCTGAGATGGGAAAAGTTTTGAAAGAATATCATTTATAATTCCTTATTATAAATCTAGACTCTTGGAATAACAATGTTCTCACAAATCTTTATGCCCAAACCTTGCTAAAAGTATCACTGTACGGAATAATTGCATTTATATTTGTTATCTTTTGTGACTCTTGGCCATGAACTTGGTCTTTTTAGATTGTTGTCATTACTGTTTTTGAATGAGGATTACTTCTTGTTTGGCAACATTCAAGAATATAAAATATTTATGTTTTTAGATACCCATTGAAAATTAAAAGAAAATTACAACTTTTAAAAATATCAAATCTTGAACTTGTTAAGGAATAACAGTTCTAAACAAGCATCAATTTTATCTTTGTCTTCATGTATCAGTTAGTTTGAAGTGAAGATACTCTGGATGATACATCTAACACAGAGAGAAAAACTTGTTCTGGATGAAGGTCTTATATACAACTTCTTACAGAAGGCACTGAATCAAATTGGAAAAATTAGCCTACATATTATGAATTTTCAGTATTAAGAACTCAACATATTATGCATGACCTAAAATTATGAATCTGCTTTTACAACTTTTAGCCTCAATTACTAAATTAGTTTATTCAGTCAAGCAAACCCCCAACATTAAGTAAATACACTGTTCCTTTTTAAATGTTCCATTTTGAAATTCAAACTCATAGTTTATGCCATGATATCCGAAAGGGTAAATTCGGGGGAAGGACCAGACTTTAGAAGAAAAGATGTGAGGTCATGATCTGTGTCTTTATGATGAAATTTATATTGTTTATCATCACTTAAAAATTAGAGATTTAATGACACATAGACTGAATAAATCTGGAAAGAAATTCTAAATAAAACCACTCAGTAAATTCCTTTAGCAAGTGGTATTTTTTAGTCAGGAAAATTCCAGGTATAACTATTAGGTCATCTTAGCCCTGTTTCCACACTTATCCCATAATAGAGATAGTTTAAGAAACTGGGTAAAGTGCAAGATTTGACGGGCAAGGGTGCTGAGGAATATTGGTATGGAATAAGCTCATTTAAATAATTGTCCCTCTCTTCCCAGATGTCTACTCCTTTGAGTTCCTTAGCGGCTGCTATGCATGTGTCTTTGTTTTACTTATTGTAAGGCTTTTGGGGCTGGAGCACCTCTGTGCTTGTACTCCTTAGGAGCAAGAGAGATGTTCGGTATGAATGCATTAATTGAGGTCAAGTGCTTGCCGAGCAACCAGGATTTGGGAGTCACATCACACATCTTTGTGTGATAGGACCCACTGGATAAGTAGCCAATAATGGTACATGAAATAGTTGAGTTAATCAGTTGCCTGGCCTGTCTTAGCTCCCTTAGCACTAGTCCTTGCATTTTACTCTATTTCTCACAGGAAGCTTCCTCCGGCCTGTGCTGCCTCTGGCTGTCCATGGTCTTCCTCCTGAGCCACACTTCTGTTCACAGGTTTCAATTTCTTCTCCAGTACTCACAGGTTCAGATGAGCTATCACTTAATACCATTATTGTTAGCACCTACTACCATCTACCGACTGCCATTGTGTTAAGCACTTCCCTTCTGCTAACTCATTTAATTCTCACTATCCTGTGAGACAAGTACCGTGTCCAGTGACACCCACCAGACAAGGTAGAGATGAGCTATTCACCTGGGGCATTCCGACCCCAACCCACTGACCTCAGCCACCTCCTAATCATCATCTGTGTCCTGGTCATCATCTGTGTCCCCTTCCTGCTGGGCACTTGGCTTTCTCTAACTTTAGTTTTGTGCTTACAGTTCACACTCTTCTAAGGTGTCTTGTCCGTACTTCGTGGTCAGTTGTACAGTAATACCACCCAGAAAGGTCCTAGAAGAGCAAAGATGTTGAGAAACATGAAGGAGACTTGAAATGAGAAATAGGTAGTAAAGGCCAAAGTAGTGCTAACAAGAGAAAGAATAAGGTAAGATGCACAGTTCTGAGTCTGTAACCAGAAATTCTCAGGTTTCCAAGCAAGATATATTGGAGTCAAGCATAAAACCAACATCTCTTCCCAAAACCAAATGAATATGTAGGGCTTTTGAGGTATATAATCCTGCTCATTTAAATACAAGGTAAAGACAAATAAAAAGGAAAAAAAAAGAAGAAGCACAAAGAAAGAATGAGATTTTGTAGTTCCTGTCCATGAGGAGTACAGGTTCTTCCTTTTAAAGGGGTTTGAAGGTCCATATAACTTGGACTCCTTATCTAACCACATAACCTTTGGCAACTTCTGTAATTCTCCGAATTAAATTTCATTAGTTGTAAATTGGAGATTATAATTCAGATCCGAGCTGCACAGCAGAATCTTCTGAGTGATTCTCCTCTTTTTTTTTTTTTAATTTTTATATTCCAGGTGTCTAGGTTTCAGCGAAGTTTGCTTAGGCTGTGTGTGATGAGACTGGGTAGTGGGGCCAAGCTGGCTTTGTTGGGAGTGTAGGAATTGCTTTCCAGCTAGTAGGTGAAAGTTTTAAGCAGTTTATTAGTGCTCTCTGACAGCAGTGATTGAAGATAGGCAAAAGTATATGCTATCAAGCAGGTAATTAAACATGTCCTTATTTTCTAAAATGTGTAAGTTGGATCAAATGTGTTTGTCAATAAGTTGTGTTCAGGAAAAGAATAAAAGGTGAAGCTAGTGAAGACTGGCCTTTTTTGCAAAGATGAATTTATGTCTAATCTGCCTGCAAGTGATTTACTTATTCTTTTAATTCAGTACTGTTAATTGTGTGTTTACCAGGTGCCAGACACAAATCTGTTACTTCCCCAGAGAAAATCATTTAATCTTATTAAGCTGCTGCCTGGTGAAATAATTGAAATAGGTTATTTTGAATCAGGTGCAGAAGGATAGCTGCTTGGGACCTTTTAATGGATAGAAAAGTATGTTAGTTATCTCTGCTCTGAATTTATACATACCATAACTTTTATCATTTAAAGGCAACTTTAACTTTAAAAAGTCACACTTACATTAACTTTTTAAAAGAATGTTCAGTTTCATTATTAGCACCAAAGAATGTACAACAGACGGCTTCATATCACTTTTGTGTTATTTTTTCCATGTCTAGTTTCAATATTTGCTTTGTGTTTTTGGAATAGGTTGCATTTCTTTTCCAGAAGTTTTACTGTGGGGAACAAACAAGTCTCATTTAGACTTTGTTTTTAGTGTTTGCCATGGCATACTTTCTTCATTGCTATTAAAATATCAGTTGGGTTCCCCTTATGGAACATATTTTTGCCACAAGGCAAAGACCTCCAAAGCTAGTTCAGCTTTTACTAGCAGACAGTGGAAATAGAACACCTGCTGAAAGCTTTCAGTTACTTTCCTTTTATGAGGATCAGACAGAGCTCACAGGGTGAACCTGCTTGCACAGATTTATGTAATCGTTACTGTAGAGCTGATATTTAGAGGCTGAGAGACAGGGTGGGAAGAAAGGCAGGTTGGAGTTTGTAATCACGCTAGTGGCCTTATCAATTGCTGAACCTTCATCATGTTCCTTAGGGAAATTTCCTAAGACTCATTTTCTCATCTATAAAACAGATATTTTACTTTCTATGTAACAGAGGCACTGAAGATAAGATGTACTCACAAATAAGCATTTGACTTAACATTGAGCCTTAATAAACATCATTTCCTCAAAGAAATGCTTTGAACCATCAATGAGAATGTCACATATGCACATTATGAAGCCCCTGCCCCTTCCCACCCCAAATCCTTGTGTAAGGTTATATTTTGCATTTGATTCTTTTTTCCAGGTCATACATAATACTCCATTATATTCCCATACCATCATTTATTCAGTTTAACTTGCTTCTTCTTTATTACAGGTTTCACATATATTTGTAAGGGGTTTTCTATTTTAATTGTATCCATTAATGGATTTAGTCTTAGGACCCCTGATTTTAAGCACTTTGTCTGTGGTTTTGACTCCACCCCTTCCTGCCAGCTCCGCTGCTCCTTCAGTTGTTCTCTTTGTTGCTCTTTAAGTTTTCTTTCCTCCAGAAGAGGGAACTTCTTACCACCAAATCCGTGTATTCTTGCTAGTTTCAGCTTTTGGAAATAGTATTTTGTGTATTTGTCAGGATTATCCAAGGCTTTTGCTTTCATCCAGAGCATGGGGGTCAGATGAAAGGTGAACTAAGTACCTTTATCCTATCTCACTAATCTCTATGATAGACCAACAGAGACTGGTTTGAGCAGAACAAGGGCTACTTTGCCCCTTGCAGCCTGGAACAAACTGGACTTTTTACTGTGCTTTGGCTTTGCTGATTGCTTTCTCTTTGGCTAAAAATTTCTCAGCCTTTATTTTTTTGCTTATGTGCTTAATGGCTGAGTGGAAAGAGTGAGACTCACTATATTTCAGATCTTGCTTTATAAACTCTGCAGCTTTGGCTAAATCATTAAATGTTCTACCTATACAATGCTGACTATTATGGCTGCCATATTCAGCTGCTCAGATTGTGTACTGTACAATGTCAGCAACTCTGTTCACATAGATTACAATTCAGGGAGTGCACATCAACCTCTGCAAGATAGTTATGAAAATTACATGAACCTATAAAGAGAGTAATAAAGAGAGTAGTGAGTATGAACTCCAGCTTGAGTGCTTGGGATCATAGCTCAGGCCTTCAACTAACTAGTATTATGATCTTGGGCAAATTATTTGAATTTTCTGTGCCTTATTTTCCCTATTTTTCAGATAGACATAACAGTGCTTTATATCAAAGGAGCATTTTGAATATCAAGTGCACTAACAATTATACAGCATGTAAAAAATAATTCTGACACATACTGAACACCCAATAATTGTTAGCTGGTTTTTTTTGTATGAAAATTATTTAATATAGGAAATGCTCTTTCATAGTTCCTATTGTATTACAGAAGATGTATCCTTCATTTTCTCCTTTATATTTATGGTCCTTCTCCATTAGGTCTTTCCTAATCTTATACTTCAATAATCTTTCAGCTTTCTTTTAAAATTCCATATAGCAGGAATTACAGTTGATATGTGATTTAGCTTAGAGTTTGTGTTGTTTTATAGTATACATGTTTCTATCTCTGTAAACTGGAAGATACCTGAAGACCGGGACCATAATTGCTACCTTTATGGTATCTTTAGCCCTTTTTTTAAAAAAATATACTTTTATTGGTAAATTATGGTCTCATATCATAATGTAATTCATGTTGACAATGACATACATGCACACAGCACTTGGTGCCCCCTCCCACTCCCACCTATTTCCCCCTTCCCATACAGAGTACTGAGATTGACTTTGGGATTTTCACATATGTTCTCACAGTCGATGTTAGTATTTCTGACAATGAACCTCAGTCTTCTCCCTCCCCTTCCCTTAGAACACTTCTCTGGCTCCACTGAAGTTTCTCTCCCATTATCTGGAGTCCCTCTGGTATCCCAGTTACTCTCTATCTTATGCATATTAAAGAAAACATATATCCCTTCACTTTCTGTGACTGGCTAATCTCACCCAAACCAATATTCTCCATGTCCTTCCATTTTCTTGCAAATGACATTTTTTATTCTTCTTTATTGCTGAGTAGAATTCCATTGTGTGCATTTCCCATAGTTTTGTCATTCATTCATCTGATGATGGATACCTGGGTTGATTCTATAATTTGGCTATTGTGAATTGTGCTGCTATGAACATGGGTATGCATGTATTACTGTCATTCTCTGCTTTCAGCCTCTTTGGAAAGATACCTAGGAGTTGTATAGCCAGATCATATGGTAGATCCATTCCCAGTTTCCTAAGGAATCTCCACACTGATCTCCATAGCAGCTGAATTAGTTTGCATTTCCACCAACAGTGTAGAAGAGTTCCTATTTCCCTATATCCTCACCAATATTTATTGTTATTTGACTCCTTGATGATTGCCATTCTGATTGGGGTTAGATGGAATCTCAGTACAGTTCTGATTTGCATCTCCCTGATTGCTAATGATGTTGAATGCTTTTCATGTATCTATTGGTCATTTGTATCTCTTCTTTTGTGAAGTGTCTAGCTTTAGCTTTTAGCATCTTCTATATTGCCTGTGAGTACTGTTAGGTGAAGCCATTCTGTTTTTGGAGGCAGTTGCTCTTCTTATGGCAATGAGGCTTGAGAACTGGGAAAGACCACAGAAGCTATGTACTTGTAGTTTTCTTCTTCCTCATCTTCCTTCTTCCTTCTCTGCTTTCCCCACCCCCAGAGCATTCAACTTCCAAGCCACACACCCCCAGCACTTTTTTTATTTTTTATTTTGAAGCAGTGTCTCACTAAATTGCTGAGGTTATCCTCAAACCTGTGATCTTCCTGTCTCAGCCTTCAAGAACTGGGATTATAGGCATGCACCAACATGCCTGGCCACCTGGCTAGTTTCTTCTTTTAAGGATTTCATAATCCATTTGATTGCTGAAGATAAATATACACAACGGGTAGATAGTTAGAAGTACAATTAAATTCTAGGATATATGTTGAGACTGACAGAAAGCAGCAGGAAATTAGAGGAGAGCATGTCCATTAGTCCTGAGTTAGTGGGGAGAGGCTTTGGGTGGGGTACAACTTATATGAAGTTGTGTGGGGTTAGATGGAGGTGACTCTGTCTTCAGACCACACTAAAAACATCAATGCTTGTGTTAGTACTGGTTTCCAGTGCTAGTATTAACCAAAGAGCACACATTAGTAGCATGTGTCCTATGCTAGGCATTGTTGCTGGTGTTTTACATGTTTTAACACATTTAATTCTTGCAATAAGTCTGTGAAATAATAACTACTATTATCTCCGTTTTGTAAATGAGAAATCTGATGTTGCCAACAGTTCTTTTTTTAATTGGGAATTGAACCCAGGGATATTGTACCTCTGAACTACACCCCCAGCCCAATTTTATTTTTATTTGAAAACAAGGTCTCGCTAGGTTGATGAGAGTCTCACTACTTGCTGAGGCTGTCCTTGAACCTGTGTTCCTCCTATCTCCAAAGTACTGGGATTAGAGGTATGCCCACCATGCCTGGCTTGCCAACAGATTTTATTTAATTGTGATGATGATTGCAAGTGTTACTGTCTTTCATGTTCACAATCAAATGGAAGCCTTTACAATTCTCTGAGAACCAACATCTTTGGATTGTATTCCATTATATTTTAAACTAATCATGGCTTGTAATTATTTTCATGGAGATTTAATGTTTTTAGACAGTTTTAGGTTCATATGTTCTTTCTTAAATGGAAGTTTTTATGATAACTTTCTCCCCACAAAGACATAATATGATTATCAACAATAACACAAAAAGATAAAAGACTTTCATGTCTTAGAATGTGGGGTAGCTCATTTGAACCTTTCTTTTTTTTTTTTTTTTCGTTTTAATTTAGGTCAGCAACATTCTCTTTTAATGGTTTCTTATTTGTATGATTAAAAGCAACTGGTAAAACCCATCTCCAAAGAGAAAAGGAGAGAGTATTGACTTTGCAAGTTATGTATGCAGTATATTCCTGTATTTAATTTATATTTACGTGGGTGGCAGTAGCAGACTAGAATTCTAATAATTTTGAGAGTGTAGTCTTGTCAAACCTTATAATATATATCATAGATCAGTGACAAATTCCATCAGTGGGTTTTTTTTTTTTTTTTTTTTGGCTGCCCTTCAGTGGACATGTACTTTGATTTTCATTTTATTATTTAAAGGAAAAATAATTTAAACTAAACTATCTTTTTTTTAACTCTTCAAAGACTCTCAGTTTCAATTTGATTTGTTTGTAACTACATCTTTTTCTGATGAGCTGTAGGCCATATCCTTGTAACATCAAAGAATCACTTAGTCTCTAATAGAAATCAAAATTATTTAAGAGGCAGCTCAAGAGGAACACTAACTATATTGTGATCCAAGTTGATAAAGAGTCTTTTAAATGGTGGATTACTATGTTGATACACACAGTGTTCAGTGATTGTTATTGGCTTATTCATTTGCCAACTTAACAGATAATCAATAGGGCAAGTGTGTGAGTTCTCTAGTTGGGGCCATGTTTCACTTGCGTGTTTGCCTATCTTTTTTCTTCTCATTCACAGATCTTGCTGTGGATTAGTGTTAACAATCTTGTGTTTGAGCGTGGCTGTGAAACTCAATGCCTCACCTAGGAGGCCTGCCTTCCATGGTGGTATATGAGGTGTGACTATAAAGTGTGAGACTGGTTTCTACTTTATGGACACGCTGTGTACACAGAGTCTGCCTCCTGTTTGGTGGTGTTTTCCTCCTGTGATGTGTGTGCAGAAGATTATGTATAAGAATTCTTTGTAGCTCTTTTTTTGTCATTTTTCTCTTCAAGACTGTGGGATATTTAAAATGAGCTCTAGTACTTACCACACTAAGTTCACTTTTTTTTCTTTCCCTTCTTTTTCTATTTTATTAATTTCCCCTCATTGTCTGGACTGCAACTCTAGATGAGAGAAATTTTTCTTTGACTAGCCCACCTAGCCTGTGTTCTTCTTGGTCATTATAGTGGTGATTCATAAATGATCTTGTGATTCATTCAGCTTTTTACTTAAGTCTGCAAGGTAACATATAATTGCAATTAGTGAACCAAAATTTCATCAACTCAAATATGTACTCAGCTTACATATAAGCATGCCAAATGTTCTGATTATAAGATGCATTTCTAAAAGTGATGTTAAAATGTATGACCAGGCATTGTAGGGCATACCAGTAACCCTAGTACTTGGGAGGCTTAAACAGAAGAATCACAGGTTTAAGGCCGGTCTCAGCAAATTAGTAAGACCCTCAGCAACTTAGAGGGACCCTGTTTCAATGTAAAAAATAAAATAGGGCTGGACGGTAGCCCTGGGTTTAATCTCCAGTACCATTTAAAAAAAATGTTAAAATGTGTAGCTGGGCACAGTGGTCCATGCCTATAATTCCAGTACTTGGGGCTGAGACAGAAAGATCGTTGGTTTGAGGCCAGTGTGAGATGACTTAGTGAAACCCTGTTTTAGAATAAAAAATAAAAGGGGTTTGAATGTAGCACAGTAGTAGCATACCTCTGGATTTGATCTCCAGTATTATAAATGGGGGAAAAACAAAAGAAAATGGAAAAAATAAATGTAAGGTTTTTGCATCAATAAATTCTGACAACTTTTTTTTTGTTAGGTTCTGGCTACTGTGGGGTGTCACTCATGTTTGATATGAAGTAAGGATAGTATGGATGGAATCAAGATATATGTGTGCCAAACTCCATTCTTTGAACATTTCTGAAAATAAGTCTTCTATTTTATTATTTTTCTTTTCCTTTTTTTGTGTTTCTTTATTTTTTATATTAATTGGTGCATTGTAATCATACATCTTTGTTAGGTACAAGCTGATAAAGGTATATATGCATACATTTCTCATTTAACCCCTTCCCCAATTCCCACCCCACTCCCTCGCCCTCCCTCCTTCTCAAGTTGAGTTTAGTGATTGATTTTGATATATTTGTGAAAGTACATCATGTGCATTAGGGTGTCCTCACCCAACCCATCCATCCCCTTCAGCTAAGTCAACTTCTTTGCTTATCTAGGGTTTCTCCTTTTTCATCTGGAGTCCCTTTTATGCCCCATCTTCTCCCTAGCATTAGGGAGAACATATGCTTTTTTGCTTTTTGTGACTGACCAATCTCACTTAACATAATGTTTTCCAGTTGCATCCATTTCCCTGCAAATAACATGATTTTGTTCTTCTTTATGGCTGAGTACAATTCCATTGTGTACATATCCCATAGTTTTGTAATCCATTCATCTGTTGATGGACATCTTGGCTGTTTCCATAGTTTGGCAATTGTGAATTTTGCAGCTATAAACATAGATACATATGCGTTGGTCTGATAGTTTGGTTTCCATTCTTTTGGGTAGATACCCAGAAGTGGTATTGCTGGATCATATGGTAGGTTCATTCCCATTCGTCTGAGAAAGTAAGTCTTTTAAATGGACCACTATTAATTTTTTTAACTTGATTACTAAATATGTTCTTAAAAAGTAGAGAATAAAAGGAAAAATTCTAATTTCTAATTTTTAGTATATCAGTATTCTGAAAAAGCAGCATTAGTAATAGTAAAGTTCTGTTTGTATGATTAACATCTGTTCAGTTTAACATGATAATTAATATTATGATCTATAGAGGAAAGCAGATGCAGGCTTCTGTATCTGTGAGGTCTTCAGGAGACTGCTTCTTTTAGTTTTCTCAGATTATAAGCACCTCTCGCAGAGCTGTGTTGAGAATTAAATTGTATGTATATAAGAAAGAGAGCAATCACCAGAGTATCCTTAGAATAGGCCACAAATACTTATGAATAGTAACTAACACTGTGGACTTGCTCTTATGGATTGAAGAGTGTTCCCCCCGATTCATATGCTGAAGGTCTTAGAACCTCAGATGTGATTGGATTTAAAGGAAGAGCCTCTAAGGAGGTAAATAGGTTAACGTGAGGCGCTGAGGGTAGGCTCGAATGGAATATGACCGGTGTTCTCATAGAAGAGATGAAGACATGTAGAGAGATGCAGGTTACAGGACACCAGAAGAGGCAGCAGGAAGGCAGCCATCTGCAAGCAAGATCCTGGCCCCACGGACGCCTTGCTTTTGTGGACCCCTGCAAACTGTGGAAAAGTCAATGTTTGTTGTTTAAGCCACATATTCTTTGATATTTTGTTATGGCAGCCCTAGGAAATTAATATACATCTGCCATATGTTCAGACACTGTGTAGAGTTTTATTTTGTTTTGTTTTTTGCAATGTTTGAGGGCCTAAAGCAATATGAAGCAAATACTGTACCACTGAGCCACACCCACTTTAATCATCCATCCATCCATCCATCCATCCATCCATCCATCCATCCATCCTGGGAATAGTGAGTTGTATTGGTAACATTTGTCACCATATCCTGAAATAAGGGGACTTAGCTCAGGCTGCAGGGGTCAGGAGTTCACATGAGAACACTGAGGTTTTAACTAAATAATGGGGATGGGGTGTGAGTTTAAGCTAAAGTATTACAGGTCAGGACTTACAAATAATTTTTGCAATCTTAAATTTGGAAAAAGCATAGTATGGTTGGGAACTTGGGAGCTTATTTGGTTGGAAAAAAGATTAAAATTTGCAAATCTTGAGAGAGTTGTGTCTATAATATTAGGGATATAGATTTTAGAATTGCTTGAAATTCAGGCCGAGATGCTTTACTGCTAAGTTCCTAGTGATGGGGGACACCTAATAAAGATTATTGGACTGGACAGTGACACAAAAAGAATTGTAGGAGAATCATATAATCTACAAATTTATGTATATTATAAATTTTATTTTATTCTATAAATTTATGTATACTTTTAATATAAAAAGTATCCATTCACACATTATTCATGTAATTAAAATAAGTACATTTTCAAAGCATTTGATGTGATCTTGTTAGTAACTCATGGTAATGGTTAGGTAGTTGAGGTATTAGCAGTCTCATTAGCCATGTGGATCCCCCTGAAACAGTGTATTCAAATGACCCCCCCCCCCCCATACTGCCCTCTCTGTGACAACATCATAAGGTCTAAGGACCCTTCCAGACCTAGCCAGGTTGCTCTCCCTGAAAAAAAGTGGCATTTTATGGAGACTACTAAAGTTGAATATTGCTTTGGGCTATTAAAATACTTTTTACTTCTCGCATTTCTTTTAAATATTTTTACCATTATTATTGTCTGAGCCACATTGGCTATCTTTATAAGGACAGCATTCTTTCTTGAAATGTAATATGAAATTTCACTACAAAATATGTACTTGAGTTCCATTTCATAAAGTTAATTTACTTCACAGAGCTTTCGAAATGCTTTGGCCAGTGAAGTTTTTGATCTTTGATTAAAATATCAGGTAATAAAAATATTATGTGAGTTGAGATATATCTGAAGTAAAATCTAGGGTAGAGAATATGACTTTAGTTGCAACTTAGAAAGTTCTGAGCATTATTTATTATTTTTGAAATCCCCTTGAAAGTAAAAAATTGAAAGATCAAAGTGAGAGATAATTTGAAAATTAATTTTCAAAGATTTAAATGTAAATTGAATTGCCTGTGTGTTTTCACCATCAAAGCAAAAGCTTAGTACTCATTGAATTATAGTTTGTATCAAATGTTAGCATCAACACATATGGAATTATTGCACAATTTTTAAGGATCAGCAACCCTTTTACCTCATTAGGATTATCAGGGCTGCTAATTTTTTATTTCCTTTTACAAATATAAAGGGAGAGAAACATAGCGAATTTTTTTGCTTTAAGATGGCAGTTTAGTCACAAGTCATCTTTTAAGGAAAGCCAAATAATATCTTAATAAAATAAGCTATTGTATCTGTATTTACTAGTTCTATGTGAAGTAGCTCTTCATTATAGTCCTAATACTACAACTCTTCTTTACCATGAACATAATTTCATGGCATAAATCTCCCATATACTAGACCCTTTAGGAGATCTTTATTGTTGGGCATTATTGTTTTTCCTACTCTTGATGCTAAGGAGCCATTTTCAAGGACAACACAGAGACAGTGAGTTAGTTTCTTATAGAGCCACATGTTTTTGGAATTGGTGATCATCATGTTAGAACATAACAGAAGAGAAAAATATTTGGCATTCTGAGACAAATTAGGTTTTAGGGTCTGCTTTAATTTTAAAAACAAAAGCTCTACTGTTTCTAGCCAGAAAACCAAATATCTTGGAGTTAAACACGGAAAATGTTTATAGTGTTGTATAGTTTTATTACTACAGACAGAAGGAAAACAGTTTATGGAGTACCTTTCAGCCAGTAAGAAATTTTATACAGGCCAACAATCAAGAGGTGTACAAAAATATTTTTTGGTTTGGTGAGAATGAATGATAAAACTTAAGCTATTGAGCCATTCACTTTGAAACAAGTGCAGTCCTTCTTGGCTTTTATGTGGCAGCAGAGAGCTAGCCAAACAGAAAGGTTTTGCAATTTACAGAATTGTCCTTAAAGTGTAGGACATGGACTTCTTTCACCCATCTTCCTTGCTTGCTGGAATGCTAATTTGATGGCTGGAACACAAGTAGATACCATGTACCGTGCACTGAAAGTTACATGTAAAGGATGGTGACATCCAATTACAGAAGGAGCCTGGGTCTTGCAGAATTTTGAGTTTGCTAACCAGACCTGTCTGCTACCGTGGGTTTCATAAATGAGAGGGAACTAAACTTGTGTCTACACGGTTATTTTAGGTTTTCAGTAATTCATGGCTGAATATACTAGTGACTGAACCACCCTTTCTGCCCAGGTGTCTCTAGTCCAGGAGAGTCAGTAAACTATGGTCTGTGGGCCAGTTCTGGCCTACTGCCTGCATATATGTGTGTGTGTGTGTGTTTATGTATGTGTGTCTGTATGTAGATGTAGACATATTTATAATTGGATATATTTAACATATACACATATATTAATTTATTGGAATGTAGCCATGCTCATTGATTTACATGCTGTCTATGGCTTGCAACCACGACATTCTTGCTACAGCGTACATTTGAGTATCTATGTCAGAGGCCAGGTAGCCTGAAAAGCCCAAACATTCAGTATCTGGTACTTTATAAGAAATTTTTGCAGTATTAGGGATGGAACCTCGGGACATTTTACCTCTGAGCTACAGCCCCAGCCCTATTTATTTATTTTTTTATTCTTTATTTTGAAACAGGGTCTCACTAAGTTGCGGAGGGTCTCACTAAGCAGCTGAGGCTGTCCTCGAACCTGGATCCTCCAGTCTAAGCCTCCAAAATGCTGGGATTACAAGAGTGCACCACCATGCTTATAAGAAATTTTTTGAGATGGAGGTCTCACTATGTTACCCAGGATGTCCTTGAACTTTTATCCCTCCTGCCTCAGCCTCCAGAGTGTTGGGAATTTAGGTGTGTGTACCTATCTTCAAGAAATAGTTTGCTGATATCTGAGCTACTCTACTGATTGATTTTGCCTTTTTGGAAAATGTCTCTCTAAATCTTATTTTTTCCCCTCTGTAATTGTGCTCATCTCTTCACAGGCTAATTATTTTTACTTCATATCTAAACTACCTTATTAAAAGCTTTCTTAAACCATTTTTAATTTTATCACAATCTCTTCTATCAAATATATCACAACACAGTAAACTTTCCTAAACAGTTCATATTATCTTGCTCCTGTGATAAAAAACTTACAGTGATTTCCTGTTTCTTACATCAGGTCACAAAATTTTTCCTTGTCTTTTACAGTTCTCTATATTCTTGCCCTACTCTAGCAAGCCAGCATTGTTTCTTCTAGTTCCCATTAGCAATTTAACATATTTTTAAAATGCAACATGTGCTAAGAAACCTAACACAATCCCACAGTTCAGTTATCGTTTGTGAAATAGCAGCTTCTGATTGTCTGCTTTGCCGTGTCTTTACGACTCTGGTCTGTCTTCCTCTCTGCTCTCTGAGAGAGTTTCTGGAATGCAGGACCTATCATGTCACACTCCTGATTATAACCCTCAGGACACCACATCCTGTCCCAGGTGGGCTCTGCAGGTTGGATAGCAGATTTTTTTGGCATACCATGCAATGCCATGTGTGACATGGCCCTTGCATTCTTTTGGAACTCCATTTCTTTTCTGGTGAACCACCTTTTACTTTGTCCGTGAATAGGGCTTGCCATTTCTGGAATTTCTACATAGTTTCTGTTCCTTTTGCAGATATAATGTTTCTCTCTGAAATATTCTTCTTTCCCCCTCTATTCTTGCCAACCCTTTTCTATCATAATAATTGTCCTTATGACACTTTCTAGATTAAAACAGAAATGCCACTTTCATTGTACCCTCAGTTATGTTTGTCACCATCTCCCAGAATCACTTCAGAGACTCATGTATACCTGTTACTGGGTTCCTGTTTAGAAGTATTGTTGTTCATGTGGTCACTCTGCCTCCACCAGACAGTGACTCCTTAAACTGAAAGACTCCTAGTCATTTGCTCTATTTGTATCCTGTAACTTTCTCTCCCTCATATCTGTTATTGTGCTATTTTATTTGTGTTATCTGATTAACAGTTGATTTATGTCCTTCTAGTTCAGCATTACCTAATGCCAGACCAGATCTGCATCTTATTGCTCATTCAGTATATAGCTCCGTACCTGGCACATAACATGTACACAATACTTGACTATTGAGTGAGTAAATTAATTTTGGGAGAGCAAAGTTTTTTTTTTTCTTTTATGTTATATCTTTGTCACAAAACATTGAAAATCAATGATTGAGTATAATCACAAATGATTATGGTCAGCTTCTAATATAGCCACATTTTTGGAACAGGTGAGAGTCATGTACGTACACAACAGAAGAGAAGAATATTTGCCATTCTGTGGTGTTTTAAATGCCAACATGTGCATTTTAAAATGTGGAAGGATTCTTTTTTATTTTTTAATGTGGATAGATCAAATAAATAAAGATCAAATACATTTTATCAGAGCTTCCATATGTCATAGGGATCAAAGCAGAAATGCCATATTTGAGCTTCTCTCTGTGTCTGTCTGTCTGTCTGTCTGTCTGTCTGTCTGTCTGTCTCTCTCTCTCTCTCTCTCTCTCTCTCTCTCTCTGTCCCTCTCTCCCTCTCTGGCTTCCTACTGGGTCCCTGATAGAATCTGTAGAATCCCCAGGGCCTTGTCGCTAACAGTGGATAGAGAGTCTCTGTAAGTGGAAATAGCATTGGCTAGTATGGCAGGTAAGCAGTGTTTTTCATCAAGCCTTGTTTGTAGCTCTGTGACTTTGAGCAAATCATTTAACCACTCTGAGACTAGGTTCTCGTATCTTTGAAATGAGAAGTTCGCCCTAAATGTTCTCAGCATTTCTTTCTAGCTGTATAAATATAGCTAGAAATTTCAGGCTTATTCCAGCCCTTAGTCCTCATGCAGACAGTAGTCTCTGCCTATCCTCATGCTGTTTTCTCCAAGACCATGCCAACTTCTGACCCATCTAAGAAGTCTTCGGCTGTGTCTCTGCTTATTGCTCCTACAGCAGAAATTGTCAGTAGTAACTAAACTGGAATCTGATATACAGTGCTTCCCAAAACCTTCTAGTAGCATATATTTTAGTAAGTAAATTGGCTTATCCACTACTTATTTTTCTTTCTTTTTTTTTTTTTTTTTTTTTTTCGGTA
>PVLC010005324.1:0-77366 GCA_004027655.1 Graphiurus murinus | reverse complement strand
GGGGTGGAGCGGTGGCTGGGGTACTGGTGCACATCTGGAGGGGTAGAGCGGTGGCTGGGGCACTGGTGCACATCTGGAGGGGTGGAGCGGTGGCTGGGGCACTGGTGCACATCTGGAGGGGTCCAGCAGTGGCTGGGGTACCGTGCGCACCTGGAGGGGTCCAGCGGTGGCTGGGGTACGGTGCGCACCTGGAGGGGTGGGATGACAGCCCCAGTCTGCAGACCAGTGCTGCTTTCCCGTGAGGCCCGGGACAGGCTGCTCGAGGGCAGCGGCACTTCCTGCCCCCAGAGCTGGCCCGTCATCAGCATCCCCCGGGATTTCAGAAGCCCAGGTCCTCCTTCCTTCCGGTTAGTTGCTTGGCCTATAATTCTAATTCCTGTTCTCTGCCTGGAATCCCACCCTGACCCCAGCCCAGCCCATTTTCCTGGGCCCTGGTCGCCTCAGGATTCGGCCTGCAGGTGTGACAGATGCCTGTGATCTTGGCTGGTGCCTGGCCAGGGGCCCTGCCCCCTTCTCTGCAGGTGAGATTCTTGGACCTGTAGACACCAGTGGCCAGCCCTGCAGCCAGCCTCTGTCAGCGTGTCTGCAAACTAGCCTGCCCTTCCTTTATATAGACAGAGGGACCGCATAGCATAGATCTCTAACGTTTGTTTGTTTTGGTACTGGAGATTGAACCCAGGGGCATCCTACCTCCACTTATACCCCCAGCCCTTTTTATTTTATTATTTTTGTGGTACTAGGGATTGAACCCAGGAGCATTCCACCTCTGAGCTACATCCCTAGCCTTATTTTATTTTTTATTTTGAAATAGGGTTTCACTAAGTTGTGGAGGGCCTCACTAAGTTTCTGAGGCTGGCCGCAAACCTGTGATTTCTTCTGTCTCAGCCTCTTGAGTACTGGAATTACAGGTGTGCACCACTATACCTGGCTAGGCTTCTAAAGTTTGAAACAGTAGCTATTGGAAAGAAGAGACTAGAAAAGAGTTAAAGCATATTTTTTGTTTGGGGGGGGGGAAGGGCTGGCTGGAAAAGTAAAGTTATTTAAAAATACATAAATTACTTAAAAGTAAATTTCTGTTTCTTATACTTCTGTGGACAAAGGTGAATTCCACTGGCATAGGGCTAATTCTGCCTAACTGAAAAGGAGACATCTCTAAAAATGTGGAGAGGGCTGGACATGGTGGTGCACGCCTGCAATCCTAGTACTTGGGAAGCTGAGACTAGAGGATTGTGGGTTCAGCCCAGGTTCAGCAATTTAGTAAGGTCTTTTTTGTTTGTTTGTTTTGTGGGATTGAACCCAGAGGCAGTCTACCTCCAAGCTACACCTCCAGCCCGATTTTATTTCTTATTTGAAAACAGGGTCTTGCTAGGTTGATGAAAGTCTCACTACTTGCTGAGGCTGTCCTCGAACCTGCCATCCTCTAGTCTCAAGTCTTCCAAGTACTGAGATTACAAGTGTGCACCACCACGCCCAGCTAAGACTCTGTTGTTTTTTTTTTTTTTAAGCCGAGCATGGTGTCGTACACTTATAATCCCTATACTTGGGAGGCTGAAACAGGAGGATTGCAGGTTCATGGCCAGCATCAGCTACTTAGTGAGGCCCTCCACAACTTAGTGAGACCCTGTTTCAAAATAAAGAATATAAAATAGGGCTGGGGGTGTAGCTTGGAGGTAGAATGCCCCTGGGTTCAATCCCCCAAAAAAACAAACAAGAGAACCTGGCACCTGCCCGGAGCCTCCGCATGGCAGGCCCCAGGCCTCGGGCCCCGCTTGCTGCTGCTCAGCCCCCGGCGACGCCTTCCTGCTCGAGGGTAGGTGGCGTCCATGTCCATCCCGGGATCGAGGCTGGAGCCTGCGGATCCGGTGTGTGGGAGCTCATGCCAAGCCTCCGGATGAGAGGGGCAAGGCCTGCTTGCTCTCTGGCTTCCTTGACTGGGCCTGTGCGTGTCCTTTTGTTTTGGTCCTGAGGATTGAACCCAGGGGCGTTCTACCTCGGAGCTGCACCCCCAGCCCTTTTTATTTTGAAGCAGAGTCTTGCTAAGTTACTGAGGCTGGCCACTAACCTGTGATCCTCTTGTCTCAGCCCCCCCCCCCCAAATACTGGGATTACAGGTGTGCACCACCATGCTGGGCTTATACTAATGTATCTTAAAAGCATAGTACTCTCCCGTGGTACATTTCCAAGCTTTCCCCTGACACGTGGAAACGTCCTGGTACCAGAGCTGTAATACATTAATGGACGGCCAGCGTCAGCTACTGAGATGTGGTTGGATGGTAGGGCAAGGGCTCTTTGTGTTGACTTTTAAACCGGCACTATCTCTAGTTTACTCTTTCAAAAGCTATTAAAATTTATTACATCTTTGCACCTATAAATATTTCATATATCAACTTTAAGACTGGATCAATAAATTTATGCGTCGTGCAGAGGACGGATTGATTAGTTTCGAATGGCGTGCCAAGGTGGCATTCTCGGCTTTATAACTTTCCATAGGGGAAGGATTCGGCTATTGGGACAAGGTCGAGCCCATAAAAATTCCAATCAAGTGCCATAAAAACAGGTTCCATACGTCAATTTAATTCTGTGGCAGTCTCTGCTGTCAGCAGACCTGAGGATTCTGTCAGGCCTCCGTGTGTGGAGGCGCGCGCGCGCACACACACACACATACACACACACACACACACACACAATTTCCATACATATGTACCTAGATGTGGATATATTATTATTATTCTATAAAATTACATGTCACAATCCTATGAATCATATATAAAGTAATTATATATACAAATATAATGGCAATATACTTATACATAATATAAATATAGATGTGTATTTTCAGGTTGTGGTAGAGGCTGAGTCAGATACTAAGGAACATCTGTAATTCAATGCATACAGCACAAAGCTGTTTTTTTTTTTCTTTGTGAAATAACTTGTTTTTCCCTTAACTGCCTGGCTTTGGGTGGGTAAATAATAAATAATGGTATTCCTTATATGTTGCCACTAACAAGCCACTTCCTGCCATTCTCTCCTGGCTCCTGTCCACAAAAGCGGTTGCAGAGTAAACAGCTCTGTTTATTATTATTATTCTGGTCATGGGTTAGTACCAGGTGCTGGAGTAAATCAGTCTTGGAGTGCTAATAGGTCGTCACGAAGGCAGAGGATTGCAGGCAGGAACAAATTGTCCCGCACCTCCTCCATAGCCCGGGGGATGAGGCTTGGTTAGGCACCAGGGGGTTCACGTAGGGAAATCAAGCAGGGGTCTCTAAGTAGGTCGGAGGTTCCTAGCAGACGCCCTACCCTCTTCTGCTGCTTTTAAAAGCGCTTGCTACTGGACAGTCATAAAAAAGTGTTTTGTCCAGCCAGCAAGACAGGATTACCAACGAAGTGGCCGTGGCAGGCGGCCAGGCTGCTGGCATTTAACGATGCCCGCTGCTGGGGAGGAAAGGGGAGGCTGCAGCGGAGGAAGAGGACAAGGCAGTGACCGGGAGTCCAGCCCTGGTCCCGGTGGTGCCGCTGGGAAGCCGGGTGGCTCAGACCCCCTGCTGGACAGCCACCTGGGGGCGGTGGCGCGATTTTGGGACTGTGTATATGTCGTGTTCATCCGTCGTTTCCTGGCATAGAGTGAGGGGAGGGCTCCTTAAGCCCTGGCTTCTCCAGAGCCACAGAGTGTCTTTTCCCACGCTCAAATGATTGGTGACCCGTGCCCCTCCGGAACTTCAGGATGGGGACTGGTCCCCGGAAGGCTGACGTGACGAGGAGGCTGAGACCTTTCGGCTCCATCCCCTGGCCTCTGGGGAGGGCAAAGGGGCTGAAGATGGATTTGATGAGTAGTGCTAATGGTCCAGTCCGCAGGCCCAAGCAGAGAAGTGTCCGTCCACACCCAGAAGGACGGGGTTGGAGAGCTTCCAGGGAGCTGGCTGCGTGGTGATGCCCGGAGGGCATTGCCCTCGAGGTTACCCCGAACCCTAGTCATCTCTTCAGCTGTACCCTTTGTGATATCCTTTATTATAAACCTGGACACATGCTTCCCTGAATTCTTTGAGCTGCTCCAGCAAATTAACTGGGCCTGGGGAGGGGCTGATGGTAACCCTGACGTAGGACCAGCCGGTCAGAAGTGTAGGTAATAGCCTACTATTTGCAGCCGGCATCTTAGGGCCCGGGGCCGGCGGTTTCCTGGGTCCGAGTGATCTACCTTATCTCCAGCCGAGTAGCGCCCGAGTTGAGTCAACTTGGACCTGCAGCTGGAGCGCACTGCAGACAGCCTGGGCCGTGGGAACTCCCGCCACACACGGCCTCGGTCACAGGTCACAGAGGTGTTCCGTGTTGTGTTGTGAGGGTGTTGTAGTGGAGGGGAAAACTTTCTTTGTTCTCCCCAGGTGGCATTTTCCAAATAAGGACATTGGGAAAATGGGCATTTAAAGAAAGGGGTTGTGCTAGCCGGGCGTGGTGGCGCACGGTTGTAATCCCAGCATTGGGGAGGCTGAGACCGGAGGATCCGGGTTCGCGGCCAGCCTCAGCTACCTAGTGAGGCAGTCCGCAACTTAGTGAGACTCGGTTTCAAAATAAAGAATAAAAAATAGGGCTGGGGGTGTAGCTTGGAGGTAGAATGCCCCTGAGTTCAATCCCCAGTACCGCAAAAAAAAAAAAAAAAAAAAAAAAAAAAAAAGAAAGAAAGGGGTTGTGCTAGCTGGGGTAGCGGCATGCTATAGAAGTAATCCGAAGTTGGGATTTCACTGCTTAAAGAATTTGTGAGAATTCAGACGCAGAGTCCAGGGTGATTTTGCCCCTTGTGAAGCAGTGTGCCGATAAGCAAACAGATAGATCAAACAAGCTATCGGGATAGAGCTTAACCTAAGGAGGAAAACGCTTTTTTTTTTTTTAAGTTCTTAGGAAAACCAGGCATGGTGGTGCACGCTTGTAATCTCAGTACTTGGGAGGCTGAGACAGGAGAACGGCAGGCTTGCAGCCAACCTCAGCTACTTAGTGAGGCCCTCTGCAACATAGGGCTGGGGGTGGAGCTCAGAGGTAGAATGCCCCTGGGTTCAATCCCTAGGACCACACAAAAAAAAAGTTCTTTGGATAGTCTTTTTCCTTCTTTTTCTTTCTCTCTCTCTCTCTCTTGATAAAGTTTGTTAAAGTTTTTTTTCCCTTTCCATGGTGGAGACTGAACCTAGGGGCATTCTACCTCTGAGCCGCACTCCATGCCTTTTTTATTTTGAAACAGGATCTCCCTAAGTTGCTGAGGCTGGCTTCAGCAACCTGCAATCCTCCTGTCTCAGCCTCCCAAGTACTGACATTACGGCATGCACCACTGTGGCCGGCTAGAGATAGGGTCTTGCTCATTGTCCAGGCCGGTCTTGAAGTGTCGGGCTTGAGTGATCTTCCTGTCTTAGCCTCCTGAGGAGCTGGGGCAACAGGGCCTCTGTGTTGGGGTCTGGATACGCTGGATTAATAAAGATACAGGCTAGGCTGCCGAGACAGAGTTCCCCAAATGCAGTGCGTTCTACAGGCTGGAAGTCATCTGTCCCTTCTGTCAGTCCTGGTAGGTGGCTCAGGGCTGGCTTGCTGGCTGGCTTGGTTGTCTGTGCTCCCTTTCTGTTTCCCAGAACCTAGTCACATGGCCATCTCTGCCAGCGAGGGAGACGGGAAAATGGATTTGTCAACAAGTGACTGAGGGCTCTTCTAAATCTTTTTTCCCTCTTACCACTTAGAGAGTGGGTATTGCAGACCCTAAACAGTTTCTTGTAAGCATCTTTATGTCCAGCAAGGACAGGGCCAGGCAGCAAAGCCTGGTTGGAGCCGGGATGTGCAAACTCCGAATTCATTCTCGCCTTGACTCTGGATGTTAAGGGAGAGAGCCGAGGTGGGTCTTGGGGAGTGCTTTGCGGTCTGCTTCGACCACCCAGACGCCATCCCTGCTGCCCCTGAAGACTCAGATTCCTCCTCTGCATAAGGCTGAGATGATCACTGTGTCACCGAGCTGTTGAAGCATCAGGGAGCCAGGAGACCTGAGACCATCTGTGACAATGTGGTCACGTGATCAGCCGTCCCTACCCCCACCCCACCCACTTGGAGCAGAGCGAGTTGATTGGCTCCGAAACTTGACTTCATTTGCATTTTCGCACCAGGATGGCACCACTTTACAGGAAAGGCATCATCACTTCCCCAAATGCAAATTTAAAAATTCTATTTCAGGGTTCACATTTACCTAGGGCAACCCCCACTGCCATCCCATGCCCCCTCTGGCCATGTCATTCCGATGCTGGATTAAAGGGGCAAACAGCCGGGCATGGTGGCGCACGCTTGTAATCCCAGTACTTGGGAGACTGAGACTGGAGGATCCAGGTTCGCGGCCAGCCTCAGCTACTTAGTGAGGCCCTCTGCAGCTTAGTGAGACTCTGTTTCAAAATAAAGAATAAAAAATAGGACTAGGGGTGTAGCTTGGAGGTAGAATGCCCCTGGGTTCAATCCCCAGTACTGCAAAAAATAAAATAATAAAGGGGCAAACAGAAGAGGAGTTTCCTTGGGAAATGACCCCCAGGGGTCTTCAGGCTTCATGTGTACCCTGGTGGCAGCGTGTGCCTCCTCTGACCTGTAGCAAGTGCCCTGGATTCTTTTTTGGGGTACTCGGGATTGAACTCGGGTGCCTTCTACCTCCAGCCCTTTGAATTTTCTACTTTGAAACAGGGTCCAAGTTGCTGAGGCTCTAAGTTGCAAAGACTGGCCTCAAACCTGCCACCCCCCTGTCTCAGCCTCCCAAGTCCTGGCCTGTGCCCCTGGACTCTTCCGTCCAGACCTCAGCGTGTAGGCTGCGGCCTCGGGCAGGCCCCTGGTGGGGGTCACCGTGTGAGCGGTGGTTCTTCTGGGTGCCCATGGCATTGGCAAGCCTTAGACCTCGTGACTAGGGCAGATGCCCCGGGACGGATCCCAGGGCCGGGAGGTATGGGCAGTGCTCAGGGCTTTGCTGTGAGCTCCTGTCCGGATCGTGGCGCGAAGCCGTCCGGCCCAGCTCAGTACCCCCCAGGCCGGCGGGCGGCCTGGAGGATGCGGGGACTGAGCTCCTCATCGGAGACGCAGGCCTCATTTCCCCCGTTCCTTTGACCCTGGTGAGCGGAACATATTCCTCATTTTCTGCCCACGGGTTTCTGGGTGTGGCAGGGTCCCCGGAGACCGTGGAGGAGGTGGGGAAAGTGAGTCAGTGGTCCCCCAGCATGGCCGCCAGGCCTGTGGGCAGCGAGACGCCTGCAGCGCTGCCCGTCCCCATCGCAGGTCGAGTTGAGGAGATGGAGCTTATTGTCACTGCGGTCCAGGCCACCGGCCACTGCTGGCATCTCAGGGGCGAGTTAGATGGAAGGCTGCCTTGCTTCACAAGCAGGGGGTCAGCTGGGGCTAGGGACGAGTCACCGTATTGCAGAGGGTGGTGCACGCCTGTAATCCCAGTCCTCGGGAGGCTGAGACAGGAGAATCGCAGATTTGAGGCTAGTCTCGTTGATTTAGTAAGACCCTTAGCAATTTAGCAATATCCTGTTTCAAAATAAAAAAGGGTGGAGGTGTAGTTAGGAGGCAGAAAAGCCCCTTGGTACAATCCCTAGTCAAAAAAAAAAAAAAAAAAAAAAAAAAATCCAGCCCCTACCATAGGTTCCTAAACTGGGCGCATACCCACACCCCCAGAAGGTTCTGGACCAAAATACAGATATATAAGAGAATGAAAATTTGACTGAGAAAGGAAGATTGCAGGTTCGAGGCCAGCCTTAGTAACTTAACAACTTAGCTAAATAAACAATAAATAACAAAATAGAGGTAGAATACCACTGGATTCTATTCCCAGTAACACACACACACACACACACACACATACACACACACACACGCACGCACGTGCACACACACACACAGAATGCAAATTTTTCACTGCATCTTTCTGTTTATTTGCTTAAAGAAGGTGGATTCCCAGGGGTGCTGAGCATTTTTCTTTTTCTTTTTTTCCCGAAAAAGGAGTGGTACATTAAGCTTCGGAACCTCTGCTAGGCCTGCTTTTGCTTGAAACTGTCTTGCTTGGGATCATTTGTTCTGCTTGAATTTGTGACTTTTATTTCTTTCGCTCCGGTAACTTTTCTTCTACAAGCATTACCAGCCTATGAACAAAGATGATTAACAGATATGCAGTAACTTTAATATACTTCAAAGCTATAGAATGATGTTATTAAAATATAACAGTGGATGTAATATCTTGAATTGTATATATTTGGATCACTTGAAAATGAAATATTGCTTTAAGTCCAGTGATTGGATTACATAATGCCTAACAGAAAGCAGTTTATTTTATTTTTACTTTTTGGTACTGGGGAGTGAACTCAGGGGCGCTGTACTACTGGGCTACATCCCCAATCCTTTTTGTTTTCTCACTAGGTTGTCCAGGCCGGCCTCAAAACTGTAATCCTTCTGCCTCAGCCTAACTGAGTAGCTGGGATTACAAGCTACTATGCCCAGTTTGAAACGTCACCTTTTTTGGTGTTGGGGGGCATACTGGTGATTTAACCCAGAGGGATTCTACCTCCACATATACCCCCAGCCCTATTTTATTTTATTTTTTAAATTTTGAAACAGAGTCTTGCTAAGTTGCTGAGCCTGGCTGGCCTCGAACCTGCGACTCTCCTGCCTCAGCCTCCCAAGTTACTGGGATTACAGATGTGTATTACCATACCTGGTGAAAAGTATTTTATTTATTTACTTACTTACTTACTTATTTATTATTTATTGTGGTGCTGGGGGTTGAACCCAGAGGCATTCTACCTTTGAGCTACACCCCAGCCCGATTTTATTTCTTATTTGGAAACAGGGTCTCACTAGGTTGATGAGTCTGACTACTTGCTGAGGCTGTCCTCGAACCTGCGATCCTCCTGTCTCAGCCTCTCAACTACTGGGATCACAGGCATATGCCACCACACCCGACAAAAAGTATTTTAAAGTTACTGTGAGGCTGTGGGTTTCCAGAAGGGCTGGCTCTCAGGAGGGCTGGTTTGTGAGGAAGGGCTTAGGCTGCCCCTGTCTCGGCTCCGGGACCCCGGGACGGAGGCCGCGACCTGGGCTGGGCGCTCCAGGAGTTCCTGGGTCTAGGCCACCACCGGATGGGCTTCCTGCTCCCGGGCACCAGGGCATCTGCCTCCCCAGCCGCTTGCAAACCCGGCTCCGTGAGTCACCGCCCCGTCGGGAAGCCTAGGAGGCCTCCTGCCAGCTGGCGACACCAGGCTGCACCCTCTCATTTGCCTCCTGTCCCGTGCCCTGGGTCTCCTGTCCCCAGGCCGGCCCGAGTGTCAGTTTGCAGAGAGATCTGGAGATGATCTCGAGATTCTACCTGTGGCCTTCAGTGTGCTGGAGTGTGAGGGCAGGAAAAGTGTGTGTGTGTGTGTGTGTGTGTGTGTGTATGTGTGTGTGTATGTGTGTGTGTGTGAGTGTATGTGTGAGAGTGTGAGTGTGTGAGTGTGAGTGTGTGTGTGTGAGTGTGAGTGTGTGTGTGAGTGTGTGTGTGTGTGTGAGTGTGTGTGTGTGTGTGTGTGGTGCTGGGGATTGAACCCAGGGGCACTCTCCCTCTGAGCTACACCCCAGCCCTTGCTGAGGGCCTCGCTAAATTGCTGAGGCTGGCCTAGAACCTGCAATCCTTCTGGTCCTCTTGATTTTAGTTCCCATTTTTATTTAGTGGTGAACTTACCTTTGTGAGTTCCATTTTCTCCTCCACACCTTTAGTTTTTATTTTCTGTGTCATACTGAGAGGAACTTTGGCATAAGCAGAAAAGATTACTGTCTTCAATTGTGTAGATACACCTCTCCAAGATGTTTAATTGCAGCCTTTCCTTGTCTCGGATCAATTTTACACCCCTGTAAGTTAGAGATAACCAGTGGCAATGCAAAGCAATTAAGAAATTAAAAAGCCGTGAGTAATGGTTAGAATGACCGCCTCCTCACCCTAGGAAAAGCTGGTTCTGTGTTTAAAAATTCATTTCAATGTTCATTCTTTTACTCCATATAAATGTATGCTTCTCCTTTTAACTGGTTTGTAACATCTTATTGATTTTCTTACTAATAATGGGATTGATAAAAGCTTTCACACATATTCATTTTATATCTGTATTAGCTGATTTTACCTTTGATAATTTGTGTGTGTGTGTATGTGTGTGTTACTAGGGATTAAACCCAGGGCATTCTTCCTCCAAGCTATACCCCTAAGTTGCTGAGGCTGGCCTCAAATCTGCAATCCTCCTGTTTCAGCCTCCTAAGTACTGAGATTACAGGTGTGGGCTACCATGCCCGGCTGATAATTACTATTATTATTATTATTATTTTTTGCGGTACTGGGGATTGAACTCAGGGGCATTTTACGTCCGAGCTATACCCCCAGCCCTATTTTTTATTCTTTATTTTGAAACCGAGTCTCATTAAGTTGCGGAGTGCCTCACTAGGTAGCTGAGGCTGGCCGAGAACCCGGATCCTCCGGTCTCAGCCTCCTGAATGCTGGGATTACAAGCGTGCGCCACCACGCCCGGCTTGATAATTATTTTTTACAATGACATTTTATGGACCTGTAATCCCAGTACTTAGGAGACTGAGATTTGAGGACAGTCTCGGCAAGGAGCAAGATTCAGCAACCTAGTGAGACCTTGCTTCAAAACAAACATTAAAAAGGACTGGGGATATAGCTCAGAGGTAGAATGCCCCTGGGTTCAATCCTCAAAACAACAAAAACAACAACAACAACAACAACAAAACTACAGACCGATATCCCTAATGATATAGGAGCAAAAGTCTTCAACGAAAGACTGGCAAACTGAACCCAACAGCATATTAAAAGGCTTACACAGGCTGGGGATGGTGGTGCATGCCTGTAATCTCAGTACTTGGGAGGCTGAGACTCAAGGATCACAGGTTTGAGGACAGCTTCAGCAAGTACTGAGACTCAGCAACCTAGCGAGACCCTGCTTCAAAATAAAAATAGGAGCCGGGCGTGGTGGTGCACGCTTGTAATCCCAGCATTTGGGAGGCTGAGACCGGAGGATCCGGGTTCTCAGCCAGCCTCAGCTACCTAGTGAGGCACTCTGCAACTTAGTGAGAGACCGTGTTTCAAAATAAAGAATAAAAAATAGGACTGGGGGTGTAACTCGGAGGTAGAATGTCCCTGGGTTCAATCCCCAGTACCACAAAAATAAATAAATAAATAAATAAATAAATAAATAGATAGATAAATATAGGACAGGGCTGGGGGTGTAGCTCAGAGGTAGAATGACTCTGGGTTCAATCCCCACTGCCACAAAAAAAGGATTATACAACAGGGCCTAATGGGCGTTTTCCCAGGAATGCAAGGATGGTTCAATATGAGAAAATCAACCCATGCAAAACACACCCTACTAATAAAATGAAGAAAACAAAACAAACAAAACCCAGCCCACCACCAATCATTGCAAGAGAGGCAGAAAAAGTGTTTGACAAATTCTGACATTGTTTCATGATAAAAAATACTCAGAAAACTAGAGAGAGCTGCCTCACATGATAAAACAATGTTCAGAAAAGTCCGCAGCTGATGTCACACTCAATTGTGAAAGACTGCAGCTTTCCCCTATGATCAGGAACAAGACAAGGAGGCCCACTTCCGTCACTCATATCCACCACGATACTGGAAGCCCTCATTGGAGAAGTTAGGCAAGAAAAAGAAGTAAAAGACGTCAAATGTGAGTCATTAGCTGGGCGTGGTGGTGCACGCTTTTCATCCCAGTGTTGGGGAGGCTGAGACAGGAGGATTGCAGGTTTGAGGACAGCCTCAGCAAGTAGTGAGACTTTCAACCTAGCAAGACCCTGTTTCAGAATAAAATAGGGTGGGGGTGTAGCTTGGAGGTACACACACACACACAAGTTGTTCACTTTAAAATGGTTATTTTTGTTATGTGATGTGCACCTCAAAAAAAAAAAATCAAAATGGTTTAAATGTGAGTAATGAGTTCCCAGGAGGAAGAGGGTTTGAATCACCGGTGTTACGTATGTCCCACCAAAAACATGGCAGTCCTAACCCGAAGCTCAGTGGCTTCCACGCAGGAAACATCCCAGGAATCCCCAGGCTGATGTAGGGTTCCGGTGGATTTCTGAATGGCGAATTTGAATGGCACTGGGTCAGCCTTGTTGGGTTACCTGACTAGTGGTAGATGCAGGGCTCGGAGAGGGGAGGCTTTTGGTTTAGGTAAAGGTGGCCATTTTCAGTTGTGATATATGAAGTTTGGGGAGTGGCTGGGGGTGTAACTCGGAGGTAGAATGTCCCTGGGTTCCATCCCCAGTGCTGAAAAAAAAAAGAAAAAAAGAAAAAGTATGTAGAAACTGGGAGAAGAGAAGACATCCTGCCACCTCTAGCCTCCGTCCTATCTGTTAGCATCTGAGAAAAATGTCGGGAATAGACTGTAGACTTCCAGTGAGGCGGGACTTGCGGATGGCAGCGACGCGCCTCGGGGGAGACGGTGTGCGGGTTGTGAAGGCGCTGCTCTCCTGTGCATGTGTCTCTCGTGGTCTCTCTCTCTCTCTCTCTCTCTCTCTCTCTCTCTCTCTCTCTCTCTCTCACACACACACACACACACACACACACACACACACACACACACGCACTTACTTTCAAAATGAAGCTGTCACCCCAGATTTACACGTGGCTTATCTCCTCAGTCTATCTCAGTATATGGAGCCCTCTCCATGCTAATCAGCTCTTACAGATGTGCTTTCTTTTTTCTTTTCTTGTTTTTTGGTACTGGGAATTGAACCCAAGCGCATTCTACCCCCAAGCTACACCACCAGCCCTTTGTATTTTTTGTCTTGAAACAGGGTGTCTCCAGGTGGTTGAGAGTCTCACTACCTAGCTGAGGCAGGCCTCGAACCTGTGATTCTCCCAAGTGCTGGGATTACAAGCGAGCACTGCCACGCCCGGCCTACTTTATTCTTTCAAATGGCCTCAGCATCCTCTCGGTAATACTGAGCACTGAGTTGCAGAAGATTCCAGAGCCGTAGTCACATCATATTCAATCTCCACTGCACCCCCGGGATGCAGGACCGCGTTTGCCGCCTTTTGCAGAGAAGGGAGCTGGAGCCCAGAGACTCCCTGTGGGAGATTGAGGTTCTGTGCGGGGAATCCCAGAGTTGATGCTCTGACTATTGCAAAATCCTAGCAGTTAGTTTGTGGGAGAGTGGAATTTATCATTTCCAGTTTATGTACGGTCTAATTTGGCATTGTTTTTCTGCTTGTCAAAGCGTTTTCTAAGCTGAGTGTCTCCGTGACCTCCTGGGATCTCTGCCTCTCTTTCTGGAATTATCTTTACCTTGCCTTCCTCACAGTTGAAGGGAGGGGGAAATCTCAGATGGGTAAAACAATTGTGACCTAACTTGCCACAATGCTCCCAAGAACGGCTACAGAGCTGGTTATCGAATCTTAGCCTGGAGCAGAGAGTGCCAGTAATTTTTGTGGCAGTGCAGAAGATTGAACCACCAAGCTACATCCTCAGCCCTTTTTATTTTTATTTGGAGACAGGGTCTTGCTAAACTGCCCAGGCTGGCCTTGAACGTGGGATCTTTCTGTGTCGCCTCCTGAGGAGCTGGGATGACAGGCACGCACCTTTGCATCTGGCAAGCTCGTCTGTCATTTTTATAGCTTGGAGTGAGGCCGTGCTGTTCCCATGGGATGCCACGGGAGTGTGCTGTACCCTGGGGTGCTTGGGGCCCCCGCCACACACAGGGGACTGGTCCCAAAAGGAAGCCAAACCCCAGCTAGAAGTCCTTTCCTCCCTCCCTCCCTCCCTTCCTTCCTTCCTTTCTTTACCCAGGGTTATTGTATCTCCCCTACTGAAATAAAGCTCTAGCCGGGTGTGACGGTGTGCACCTGTAAGGGTGAGATAGGAGG
Organism: Graphiurus murinus; assembly: GCA_004027655.1. NCBI lineage: Eukaryota > Metazoa > Chordata > Mammalia > Rodentia > Gliridae > Graphiurus > Graphiurus murinus. The sequence goes on along the minus strand of PVLC010005324.1, from coordinate 63,448 downwards.
AATGAAGGTTCAAGGCCAGCCTCGGCAACTTAGTGAGACCCTCAGCTACTTAGCAAGACCCTGTTTCAAAATGAAAAATGAAAAGGACTGGGGCATGTAGCTTGGAAGTAGAACTCTATGCCCCTGGGTTTGATCCCAGCACACCCCCCCACACACACACACAAAAGTTAGCTTTAACTCCAGCTAGCCAACAAGTGTCATTTGAGTTAGGCAAGAAAAATAAGACATCAAATATGAGTTGTTCACTTTAAAATGGTTATTTCTGTTATGTGATGCACACCTCAAAAAAAAAAAAATGTTCCATTTGGTTTAAATGTGGAGGAGGAGGGGTCCCTTTGGGACTCGCAGACTCGTGAGCACTGAGGCTCCGTCCCCGAGTGGGGGCTGTTTCCGTGTCTGGCTTTTGTGAAGGCCTTGGAGAGCACGTGGCTGTCCCCAGCCTTGTTGTTATTGCTCTGTGGGGCGCCAGCCGCTTTCTGGGTTGGAGTGGGACCAAGCGGGAGGGGCAGGGACCTGGAGCTGCAAAGCTCGTCCCTGCGGTCAGCCGAGGGGCCAGATGCTGTCGCTGGCCGGTCATGGTGACACGGGTATCAACGGCCAGGCGATTGGCCATAGACTCGCTTACCAGAAAAGGATATTCGACTGGAAAGATCCAGCCTTGTGGTTAAGACGCAGGCTTGGCACGCATCTGGAAACTCAAGCTTGGTGTATTAACCCTTTCTTGGATTGGGGGGGGGCAGTTGCATATAAAATCCAGGACTCCTGGAGCAGATGAGCCAGCGGACACTCAGAAAAGACCGCTTTGTGCCAGTTCGGGTGGGAGCAGACCCGAGGGTAGGAAGCCAGACTTCCCAGTTAGCGGCCGGAGCAGAGTTGGCGCTGGGATTCAGAGGTCTGCAGCCACTCTTTCTTGACCTCGGGTTGGTCCAAGCCACGAAGTGAAGAAACATACTTCCTTTGGTTCATCTGACCAAATTATTATCTGGAAACTTCCGGCCTGGTTACCTCAGCCTAACTGTAATCTGCCTGCCTGCTCGGGAGGGAGGGAGAGAATCGGGGAGGGGGGGCTCCCCAGAATCCGACCGTGGACAGACAGAAGGCAGGGGCTAAATTCAAACCAGAGGGTTAACATTCTGGGAACAGTTCGTCATCTTTCCTACCACTTTTCTTTTTCTTTTAAAGATAGAACCAGTTTTGTTTTTGTTTATTTTTCTTTTTTGGCACTGGGGATCGGACCCAGGGGCATTTTACCTCCAGGCTACACCCCCAGCCATTTTTCTTTTTATTTTGAACCAGAGTTTTAGGAAGTTGCTAAGTTGCTGAGCCTGTGATCCTCCTGCCCACGCCTCCCAAGGCCTGGAATGGTGACAGGCGGGCTCCATGAGGCTCCACCAGGCCTGGCTGTGGTCAGTTGTTTTTTTTTTTTTTTGAAGAGCTAGAATCTAGATGTGAACGTTTCCTGACAGATGAGATGGCCACGTCACTTTGTATAACTTACATCCTGTGTATGACTAAGCGCTTGTGCAGCGGTGCCCTGAGGCCCTGGCGTGGTCCTCTCCAGGGCCGGTGGGATGCTCAGGCTGCCCCGGAGGCAGATGGTCGTTGACGTCGCCATCTTTCCCAGGTCTCTGTCTGAGTGGGAGAAGCCACTGTGGTGATGAATTGTTCTCCAAACACAGTGGCGCAGCAGCTCCTCGTTACATTAAAGTTTGGACATAATAAATAATACTTGTGGCCAAAACTTGAGCTAGTTCGTGTAAAGGAAAAAAAAATATATGATGTGCTTAAAGAGGTCCTGACCAAAGGAAGAGCAGGGTGCGGAGGGCTGCTCTGTAGAGAGCTTGGGGCGTTTCCTCCGCATCAGATGAGCAGCCCGCTGCTAGAGGGCCTCCGGGGAGCAAGACGCGCGTTCCTTGGGAACCAGAGGCGGGCGTGTCTGGCCGAGGAAGGCAGGTGGCGGACCCCATCGCAGGCCGCTCCGGGCATGTTGGCTCTGGGCTGCTTGGTGGAACTCCTCTCTGCACAGGAGCTCTTCCCCTCTCCTTGCCAGCTCCTCCGCAGGAAGTAAGAGGCCTCCGCTCACATGGGACCACTGTCTGTGCACGGTTCCCAGCTTCTGTGTGAACAAGACGCTAACAGTCTCCCCCGCCATGCTGCCTTTGTTCATTACATGCTCATCTGTGACTCTTAACAAGATTCTCTCAACAGAGCTGCGACAGCTTATGTCAGGGTATTGATCAGCTTCACAGTACTATAACCAAATGCCCATGGTGGGTTACTTATGAAGAAAAGAAGTTTTTTGTTTGTTTGTTTGTTAGCTCACAGTTTTGAAGCTCCAAGTCCAGCATGGGCTGCTGTGTGGCTTGGGGCCTGTGGGAAGGTTAGCTGGTAGTGATGGTGCAAGTGCCTGCTGGAGCCAGTGGTCACATGTTGAGCAAGGACAGAATGAGGGTGCCATGATCCCCTCAGAGGGCGCACCCCAAGGACCTGAGGATCTTCTGGGATGTCCACAGCACCTTCCAGTAGCACTATGCCAGGGACCAAGCCTTGCTATGGGCACCTTTTGGGGGCATGGCCGTGTTCGAAGGTTTGCAGTCAGCTTGAGCGCCCAGCCGAATTCTGTGCCTTGGTAGTACAGCACTCAGAAGATCCTGATGGCGTGAAGATTCCTTCCACTTTCTTATTTCTGTATATGCTTGACCTGTGTTATGGCGTCTTAGCACAGTAATGCATGTATACAATTTGAAAATAAATGTACACATATTAGAGGCTACACACAAACATTTTTGTTTTTTCTATGGCTGTGGATGTACAATCCAGTAGTCTGGAGACCCTTGCTTGATGGTATGTGACCACCACATTCCGGATGTTGATCTAAAATACAGCTGGGGATATTCAGTGATTCAGTACAATGGAGAGGCCTTTTTTCTCTTCTCTTCTCTCTCTCTTTCTCTCTCTCTCTCTCTCTCTCTCTCTCTGGTACTGGAAATTAAACGAAAAGAGCATTCTACCTCAGAGCTACACCTCTAGCACTGTTTAAATTTTTTTAAATTTTAATTTAATTTTTATTTTGTGGTACTGGGGATTGAACCCAGGGGCATTCTATCTCTAAGCAACTGCCCACCCCTGTTTTATTTTTCGTTTTGAAACAGGGTCTCACAAAGGTGTTGAGGTTGACCTTGAACTTGTGATCCTCCTGTCTCAGCCTCCCAAGTACTGCCATCACGGGCATGCACCACCACGCCCGACTGTAGGATTATTTTTTAAATATCAAGATTAGCCAAAGTTACTAATCTGCAAGAAACGAGCTGCGTGTTCCTTCACTGTGAGACCCCTTGGCGCTGGTCTTTTTCTTCTGTCTCTTGAGGGTCCCTCCTGGTCCCGTGCGCTACGATGTCCCCAGGACTCCAGGCGTGCGCTGAAGGTCTCCAGTGACGGGGAAGGAGCGCCCTAGGAGACAGGCCCTGGGAACTGGCCCCACCCCATTTCTCAATGAACGACCATGAATTGCGTGGGGCCTCGAGTTCTTCACTATAACGTGGGAATAGTGGAACCCGCAGAGTCAAGGTGAAGGTCAAGTGCGGCAGTGGACACGATGGTGCTCGGTAGGCCAGAATCTTTGCAATGGGAAGACATAGGAAGATGATTGTTTCAGTTTCTCATAAGCCTTTGACAAAGGGTCTCTTCGAGTATCCTGTGCACAAGGAATCCTTTACGAAACAGAGAACTAGGAGGTGCTAAGGGTAAACTTAGGAGCACTTAGGATGCTAAGTTGCCCCTTTCCCCGTTCTGAACACTCTCACCCCAAGATAGAAAGGGTGACTGTCCTTATACATGCCAGTCTTTCATGAATGTGAATTGCCAATGGAATGCCACCCATTCATAACTAGAGGCTTGAGCCAGGTGACGTGGGCACACCTGTGATCCCAGCACTTGGAAGGCCAAGACAGGAGGATTGCAAGTTCGAGACTAGCCTCAGCAACTTAGTGAGATCCTGTTTTTCAGTAAAAAAAATAAATAAAAAAGGTCTAGGGGTGTAGCTCAGAGGTGGAGTTCCCCTAGGTTCAATCCCCAGTGAAGAAGGAGGAAAGAGGAGGAGGAAGAGGAAGGGGGAGGAGGAGGAGGAGGAGGAGGAGGAGGAGGAGGAGGAGGTTTGGCGTCGTAGCTTCTTCCAGTGCGTGGCGCGTGTTTGTAGGATGTGGGCTCTCTCCTGAAACCCCCAGCCCCGGGAGGGAGCAGCAGGATAAACTCCTCGCTGTGCCTGTTTGCGTCTGTGGGATGCCTTCTGTGAAGAGGCAGAATTAGGTCCAGCATGGAGTTCCAGAGCTCGGGTTTCTGAGGCGACCAGGGTGGGTTGGGTGTCCTCCCTGGCTGTTCCTCAGCCTTCGGGGGTCCCGACATGCATGTGTCATGGAACCAGGTCGACGTTAAATAATGATACAAATGAGCTCAGGCCAGCGCAGTTGAAGCTTAACAGAATGTTGCCCGTCCTCGTCATCACTAAAGACAGGATGGCATCGGAACAGTCTGTTGCCCGTTGCGGTTCAGAACTCGGAAGCCAAGTTCGTGTCGGTGCTTTTGACTTGCTAACTCTATAATTTCCCTTAGTTGCCCTTTTTTGCTTCATTTCAACCCAAACAGCTGCATGCGTCTGCTTTCTCAGCCAGGCTCACGTCGGAGCCCTCGGCCTGAGCGCTCTCAGCGTTTCTTTCTGCCTCCTGCAAGGTTTCTGCCTGGCGCTCTGCTCGTGCCGGGGGTCACGCGTCCTTAGCGCCAGGGTCGGAGCCGAGGATTAACAAGGCGATGGCACCGTGGTGCCCTGCCTCACGCGGCAGTGAGGTGCTGGGCTGCAGTCACTAGCTTCCTCTGGTTTTTTTTTTTTTTTTTGGTACTTTGGATTGAACCCAGGGGCATTCTACTTCTGAGCTACACCCCTAGCTCTTTTTATTTATTTATTTTTTAGTTTGAAACAGGGTCTCACTAAGTTGCCCAGAGTCTTTCCAAGATGCTGAGGTCAGCCTCTAACCCGCCATCCTCCTGTCTCCGCCACCCAGGCGACGCTGCCACACCTGGCCGCTGTGGTCCTCTTTGACCTTGAACCCCTCTTCAGCTGGGGAGCAGTCGAGGACACTGTTCAGGAAGCCTGTCGTGTATTTCTGTGGCTTTACTGCCTGCCCTTAGCAGGACGCTGACTAAGGTTGTTATTGGGAAATTTATCCCATCTGAGCCTGTCCCTGTCTTCCTGCTCAGCTCAGCGGCCACACCCGGTGTCCCCTTCTTCATGTGGCAGGCTGGGGTCAACGCCGGACAGATGGACGGACGGACGCTGCCCTGGCTCAGAGGCTGTGGCGTGGGGCGGCTTCTGCGGCTAGCTGGCCTGCATTTCCTTGTAAAGTGGCGAGGTGTCCCACCAGAGATGACGCACACCAGTTTGTTGCCAATAAAAAGTCTTTATTACTGGCAGCCAGGACTGCACCTAGACAAGAAGCCCGCATGCAGCCCGAGTGGCCGCTTGGGGTGACTTTTATACAGACAAACTACAAGCTCAGGGGGAAAAGTTCACTTTTCTGGAGAATGGGTAAAAAGTTGGTATTTTTATGGCGTGAGTTTTAGCATACGTGACCAAACATACCTTCTGCAGGTGCGCAAAGTGAGGGGAATAAGATTAAAAGTTAATAGCAAACAAGAGTTCAAAGTTAGCAACAAGCAAAGCGGGGAGGACAATTGTCAAAAGTCAACAGTCAGCTTGGAATGTGAAACCATATCACGTAGGCAGGCTCTTTTAAACTGGGAGAAGCTTTAACTTTAAGAAGCTTTGCATCAGCCTCTTGGGGCCTTGCTTGAGTTCCAACAGTATTAGTTCCTAAGCTCCGGGTTTTTTTTTTTTTTTTTTTTTTTTGCGGTACTGGGAATTGAACCCAGGGGCATTCTACCTCCGAGCTCCACCCCCAGCCCTATTTTTTTAATTCTTTATTTTGAAACAGGATCTCACTAAGTTGCTGAGGGCCTCACTAAGTAGCTAAGGCTGGCCTCGAACCCGCGATCCTCCTGTCTCAGCCTCCCAAGTACTGGGATCTGGGTCATATTTTAGCATTTCTTTCTAAAGAGTGTAGACGGAAGGCGAGGGCCATGGGAATTTCCCTGAGTTGGAAATTCATCCATGACTTTTATTTGTACTTCGTGAAGTCTCTTAATTACTTTCGGAAGGACTGGATGACCAGAAGCCCTTTCAGCCCTGGGGAGGACACGAGAGTGGCGAGGTTTGGCAGACCCGAGCCAGGACTTCCTTAAGCTCGGGAGTCCCAGCTTCCCCGCTCCGCCACACTCCCTCCCTCCCCGCCAAGTTCCTTTCACGATGGACAGACGGACGGACGCAGTGAGATGACCAAGCCTGCGCCTTGCTGTGGTTGCCCTTCCTCAGTGAGGGATGATTCCTAAGAAGTAAAACACCAACGTCTTGGAACCGTGGCCGTGCTAGAATGAGGAAGTAGTTGTGAAAGGGCACACCCTCCAACACGCCATCACGTGCGAGTGCCTGGCACGCTTTTGCCTCCGCAGTCGTTGAGTGTGTTATAGCTTCCTTGGTTAAACACACTTGCTGTAATCGAGTGTGTGTGTGTGTGTGTGTGTGTGTGTGTGTGTGTGTGTGAATCACACGCTCTTCCGCTGAGCTGCGCCCCAGCCTGTGACCTGGGGTCTTGATTACGAGACCATGACAGTCAGCTGCCCGAGGCCCACAGGACCTGTGCTGGGGCTGCGCCAGGGCATGGGCGCTACCCGTCCGAGTGGCCGGAGGACGCGCTGTCGGCTGAGCGAGGCGAGTGACCAGTCGTTTTATGTTCGGGCGCCCTGGCCTGTGGCGACGCAGGGCGCATTGTAAGCGCTCGGCAAAACTGCAGTGAACCAGCAGATGCCTGGAGGTCTGCAATGAAACCCTCACCCAGAGATCGAGTCTACCTCCCACACTGGGGACTGAACAGAGGGACGCTCTTCCTCTGAGCTACACCCTCCGGCCCCTTTAATTTCTTAATTTGAGACAGAGTCTTGCTAAGTTGCTGGGGCTGGCCTTGAACCTGTGATCCTCCTGTCTCGGCCTCCCAAGTACTGGGACTCTAGGGTGCGTGCCACCATGCTGGGCTTGAGGCTCTGGAATACCAGTGCAGAGTGCCTCAGAAGCCCTGGCTAGAGACAGTGTGGCCTGTGACCCGGGGAGCCCCGGGCTCTGTGGTCCCCATGCGCACAATCGGAGGAGGAACCGGGACGGCTGAGTTGCCGGTCATCGTTTTCTTGTCTAGCATCTCATACTTTGCTACTCCAGATGCCTCGGGACCGACTTAATGAGAGGTTCTTTAGAGCTATCTCCTGAGAAGGGTCCCTCGAATTATCTGAAGCCCAGAGAGAAGGAAATGAGCTTCCCAGGACGTAGTCCACACCTGTCTCTTCCTGGGTCTTCCCGGTCCTGGCAGTGGCTGGCTGCCGGTGAGAGCATTCCTGTTCCCCATCCGAGGAGAACTGGAGGAGCAGGTGTAGCCCCGCCCTGGGCTGCAGCCCTGCTGAGTCACAGTGTGGGGGAGAATCTTCTAGTGACAGGAAAGGGCACTTAATCAAACAGCCTGGCCCTTCACGGGGAGCCTCGCTAATGGGCGCTCCGAGCCGCTCCGAGGGGTCTGTGCCGAGGTCTCAGGAGCAAGTTCTGGGATTGCATCTCTGCTGTCTGCTCTTGGATGTGTGGTGTCTCCCTAAGACTCCCTCTTGCACTGACCTGCTGCTTTACTTAGTCACCCTTTGACCCAGGCTAACTTCATTTGCTGACTTCAGGTTTACCACGAGTGCTTAAATCGCCCTAAATCGGGCTTGTCGGTCAAAGCAGTATAATAGCTTTCTTTTCTCAGTCCGGAGAGCAGATTCCCATAGAATACTTGAAATCACTGCTCTTGGAGCAGAGCCCTGAAAGTCTCAAGAAACACGCCCTCGTCATCATCTACTGTGGGTCAACCTCTTACCCTGCTGGCCTGCTCTAAACCTGAATTCCCTCACGTGCAAAGTGTGGACAATCCTACTTTGGGAGGGTTGTTGCATGGGTGAGACATGCATGGTGCATGGACGGACTCAGTACTTGGCAAAAGTCATTCATACCTTTGTATCAGCTGTCCATTGCTGCGTAACAAATTGTCCCAAACTATAATGGCTTAAAACAACGTGCATTTACTGTCTCACAGATTTTGTGGGTCAGGAATCTGGACATGGCTTGGGGGTCCTGGAACCCAGGGTCTCTCAACAAGGTCGCAATCAGGTACCAGCTAAGATGACATTCTTCTGGCGTGATTGGGCAGGGTCAGCCTCCGGATGCCAGCCGGTGGAGCTTGTCGGCTGGATGCAGTTTCTGGTAGCCTGTTGTTCGTGTACGATGGGGCGTCTCCCACGTGTGCACCTGCTTCGTGAGAGCGGGAGCAACTTCACGAACTTCTTCAGTGCAATCTCATGATGAGAGTTACTAGAACAATCTGAAGCCAAGAGATGGGAATGAGCTTCTGGGATATGTACACGGTTCCCTTCGCCCGCGGGGGCAAGAAGGTGTGAATCAGAGGACAGTAACACTCTTTTATAAACTAACCTCACAACTGACATCATCGCTCTGGGCGTTCTAATTTTTAGGAGTCAATCAAAGGTGCAGGCTACACACAGGAGTCGGTACCCGGAGGTGGGAATGTTGGAAGCCATTCTAGAAGCTGCCTACTGCGATGATGATCATTATTCATCTTTTTCTTTTTTTTGGTAGACCTGCTAATCAGGAGCAGTAAATAATATTTTGTAAAAAAAAAATTACAGAACAAGCCAGGTGCAATGGCGCATGCCTGGAATTCCAGTACATGGGAGGCTGAGACTGAAGGATTGCAAGTTTGAGGCCAGCACGAGGTAACTTAGTGAGACCCAGTTTCAAAATAAAATGTTAAGATAGGGCTGGGACTGTTAGCTCAGTGGTAGTTGTAGATAGAACACCCGTGAGTTCAACCCCCTCCAGCTCGAGCACACATACACACGAACAATAGAAATCCAAAGTGCGGTGCTCCGTGCCCTCACAAACCAGGTGTTCTATATGATCGGGGGTTTCCCTCTGGGGGGTGTCTCTGTCATTTGTTGAGTGACTCATCTGGCCCAATCAAAAGCCTGTGAAGAGACCCAGGTGTGGGGGTGCACACCTGTTATCTCCGTATCTGAGAGGCTGAAACAGGAAGAGTGGAGCTCCTATGGGCAGCCTCAGCAACTTAGTGAGACCCTGTCTCAAAACAAACAATAAGAATAGAGGTAGAATGATCCTGGGTTCAATCTCCAGAACTGAACAAAGGAAGGTTAGCTGGGCGTGGTGGCGCACACCTGTAATCCCAGCATTTGGGAGGCTGAGACAGGAGGATCACAGGTTCACGGCCAGCCTCAGCTACTTAGCAAGGCCCTCTGCAACTTAGTGAGACCCTGTTTCAAAATAAAGAATAAAAAAATAGGGCTGGGGGTGTAGCTTGGAGGTAGAATGCCCCTGGGTTCAATTCCTAGTTACACCCCCCCCCCAAAAAAAAAGAAAAAAGAAAGGAAGATTCACAACAGAGCAGTTGGTTTTGGCAGGAAATATGATTGAAGTAAAAATCTGTGTTAATTTTTTTTTTTTAACACTTAAGATCATACTTTATAAGAATCATTAGATAAACTGAAATTTCTGCTTAGGTGCATAGAGTTTGCACACTGGGGCAATCTGCTCTCAGAAGATGCCAAGAAGCAGTGAGTTGTTCTGAGAGAGAGGCCAGAAACAGACTCTCTTCTTCCCTATTCAAAAATTGTCTTAGCAGGCGTGGTGGCATACACCTATAATCCCGGTACTTGGGTAGCTGAGACAGGAAGATCACAGGTTTGAGACCAACCTCAGCAATTTAGTGAGGCCCTCTGTGACTTTGTGAGACCCTGTTTCAAAATGAAAAATAGAAAATAGGGCTGGAGGTGTAGCCCAGAGGTAGAATGCCCCTGGGTTAAATCCCCAGTGCCATCAAAAAAAAAAAAAAAAAAATCTTAACTGGGTGTGGCTGAGACAGGAGGATTGTGGGTTCTAGGTCAGCCTCAGCAACCTAGTTAGAGCCTGTTTTCAAAACAAAAAAGAAAAAAGGATGTAGTGTGGAGATAAAATGCCCCTGGGTTCAATCCCCAGTACTACAAAAAAAAAAAAAAAAAAAAAAAAGAAAGAAAGAAAGAAATTGATAGGGTATTTAAAATGAGCTCAGTCCTGCTTAGCTCATACAAACTTCAAAGAAATCCCACAGAAATATGGCACAAATTCCAAGTGCACAAACTCACTAAGGTTTTTTGGTGGGGAGTGGTACCAGGGATTGAACCCAGGGGCATTCTACCGGTGAGCTACGCCCCCAGCTCTTTTTATCTTTTATTTTGAAACAAGGTCTCACTAAGTTGCAGAAGGCCTTGCTAAGTTGCTGAGGCTGGCCTCGAATCTGTGATCCTCCTGTCTCAGCCTCCCAAGTACTGGGATAACAGGCATGCACCACCACGCCCAGAGAAGTACCTTATATTGTGTTTTCCTCAAATAACTCTTTCAATTCGGGTTCTGAAACATAGCCAGCTGCCGAGAGCTGGGTTCTTGCACGGGGAACACAGTGTGCGGGCTGAGGTCACTGTTAGAGTGAGGCGGGCTCTCGGTGTGTTTACCAGAGGGTAGAATATGTGGTATGGAGCAAGCCTGTTATAGACCGGGGCTTAATTCTGTTTTCTGCTTCTGTGACATAACTGTTTCTGGGACTTATGACTATCGAACTCTTCAGTGTGAAAGTGTCTCTGCCACAAAGTGTTTGGGATGCAAAGGAATTGTTTTATACCACTCAGAGGCTCTGGAGGGCTCCGAGGCTAGTAGACCATCACGCCCGTGGTTCTGGTAGGTCCTCGGATGACACCCTGGTGCAGATGCTTCATGCCCTTCTGTGGGAAGAAGGCCTAGGCACAGGAGCAAAGCAATGGAGGAAGCAGTGATCCCAGTGCTTGCAGGGCTGAGACAGGAGGATTGCAGGTTCGAAGCCAGCCTCAGCTACTTAATGAGACCCTCAGCAACCTAGCAAGGCCCAGTTTCCAAACAAAAACTAAACATCAAACAGGGCTAGGGGTGGAGGCTGGAGATGGAACGCCCCTGGGTTCAATCCCCAGTACCAGAAAAGAGTAATGGATGAGTTGGAGATCTCCGGGGGCTTGTGGGGAGTTTTAGGAGTATGGTCAGTATTGTGACCGGGAGTCCTTAGTCTAGCCAATTGGCAGGATGTGTGGATTTAGGGACCTTAGCCTTTTGTAGGGTGTGTGGTTGGGGGTTTGTCGGAGAAGGGTATTCTTTCCCCCAAGCCAAAGCTTTAAAAAAACGCATAATGGGGTCGGGCTGGTGGTGCACACCTGTAATCCTGGTTCTCGGGAGGCTGAGATAGAAAGATCGCAGGTTTGAGGCCAGCCTCAGCAACTGAGTGAGACCCTCAGCAAGCTAGTGAGGCCCTGTTTCAAAACAAAAAGGGCTGGGGGTGTAGCTAAGAGGTAGAACACCCCCTGGGTTCCATCCCTAGCACCAAAAACAAAAACAAGCAAAACCCAAAAGCTTAGTGGTTAGTGCAGTGCGTAGGGAACTCATGCAGCATTTCGGTGGGATTTGTTGACGTCTGCAGCAGCAGCAGCAGCAGGGCTGGGCTTCCCGAGCCTGTTTGGTTTCTCTGCTGAATGAGCGGACCCGAGAGAGCAACTGTGCCGTCGAGTAGCTGCGGCCGGTATCGCTGGGACCTGGGGCCAGGAGAGGGACCCCGGAACCCCCAGATGGAGACAGCGGCGAGTGTGAAGCGCCCACGGCTGGAGGACACAGACCCGCCGTCCTCCCCCACCTCGCGCCGTCCTCCCCCACCTCCCCTCCTCCATCTTCCCCCGGTGGGCCGAGGCAGGCCCGCGCAGCGCCGTCCGCACCAGTGAGCGTTTCCACTCCAGCCGCGTGCGTGTGAGGTGGGGTGGGGTGAGCGGGGTCCCCCGTGCCGTCATGGCCCCGCCGGTCCTCTCGGGCGGAGCTCTCGGCTTCCCCCATGCCGCAAGCAAGCGACCCAGGTGGACCCTTGGATCAGCCATTCATGTTTCATTACGTTCCGATACGCATGCACTCGGTTGGCACTCTCCATCCAAGAGAAGTCTAAGCCCAAGCTCCAGGGGACTCAAATGCGACGTATCCCAGAGGACGGTCCTGTGGCGCAGGCCCGCCTCCGGCGATGACAGGTCTGAGGACCCTCCATCGGGCAGTGACGAGCAGCGCCTTGGCGCTGGGTTTATTTGGAGGGAACCTCGAGGTTGGGGCCTTCTGATTGGCTCGGCCTTGTTACACCCACTCCGTCCTGATTGGCTCGGCCTGGTTACACCCAAACAGTCCGTCCTGATTGGCTGAGGCTGATGTCAGTTCCTGGTGTGTCCTGGATTCTCTCGGTGGGCTGCTTATCCTTGTCCAACACGTGCGCACACACCTGGGCCACTGTCACACGTGAGCCACCAACTTACATTATTTAAGTCGAACTTCCCACCACTATTGCAGTCAACATAATAGAATGCAGTAACAGAAGCTCTTTGTAAGAAAGCGCAGAGGCCTGGGCTAAAGGAATTCTGACGGGCAGGGCGGTTGAGGCACCTAGCCAGCCTCGAGAGGAGTTGATGGGTACTCAGAGCATTTGCTTCTGACTTTACCAGCCAACTTTGCAAGCTTGAAAAAGCTGCACAGCACCTTCATTTGCCAAATCGGAAGGCTGGACAAGATGAACTGTGATTTTCTCAGCATTTTTTTTTTTTTTTCTGGTACTGGCGATTGAACCCAGAGGCATTCTACCTCCAAGCTACATCCCTAGCCCGATTTTATTTCTTATTTGGAAACAGGGTTTCTGAGAGCCTCACTAAATTGCCCAGCTTGGTTTTCAACCTGCAATTCTCCTGTCTCAGCCTCCCAAGTACTGGGATTATCAGCATGTTCCACCACGCCCGGCTCTAAGCATCTTATAAAATGGAAAAAATTATACATACAAGTTTCCATCGGCGTAAATCCATGAAAAATAAAGTGGCTTCTAAACCTAACCAATCTCTCTCTTTCTCTGTACTGGGGATTGAACCCAGGGCCATTCTACCTCGGAGTTTCTGCAACCCTATTTTATTTTTTATTTTGAAGCAGAGTCTAGCTAAGTTGCTGAAGGTCTTGATAAATTGCTGAGGCTGTCCTTGAACCTGCGATCCTCCCATCTCAGCCTTCCAAGTACTTGGGATCACAAGCATGTGCCACCGGCCGGCCTCCCCGTCTCTTTTGATTGACTCTTCACCCGGTGGGCTCTTGCCTGTTTCCTGCTGGCCACCTCTGTGTTTTCGTGGGTGGCAGGCGTTACTCACGGGGTCTTTTCCTTGCCATGGGTCACAGCCCCAGTGACGCTGCAGCAGGACAGAAGGTCGCAGGGCTGAGGCGCCGCCTGGCTGTCCTGGCTCAGCTCCCCTGCTCAGGTCTTCCCCTTGTGGCCAGCCGAGGAACAGCAGCCGTCCCTGAAGGAGGACAGCAGCTGGCCAGAGGACCCGCTGTGCTGTTTCTAGAGCACTGTTCTTTTACTGAGACACACTAAAAATTTCCTTATCCCTTTTTCCTATTAAATGTATAAGAAAGAGAAATGTTGAGAGTTGAATTATTAAAGAAAAAGCCACCTAGAGCACTTAACTGACAAATCAATGGTTCCATCTAGATTTGAGCAGGCTTGCAGATACTCAGAAAAGCCGGTGCTCGAGGTCGAGCATTTGCAGAAGGCAAGGCGTAGAGTCGGTCATGGTAAAATGGCTTTTTAGTCTTCACCCCGAGGGATGGCCTTGCAGGCAGGCTCTTTGGGGGCTGCTTGGGGACTGGGGTCAGCTGTTGGGAGCAGAGACCTTGGCAAGAGTAAGTGGTTGCTCCAGAACCATGTTTTGCACGGCAGTGTCCTGAGAAGATGCGGCATCTTCTCAGAACCCCACACAGCCTGGTGTGTGGCCAGTCCTGTCCTGGGGAGGCTGAGACAGGGGGATCGCAGGTGGGAGGCCAGCCTCAGAAAGTCAGCAACTTAGTGAGACTCTGGTTCAAAATAAAATATAAAATAGGGCATGGGGGAACCGGGCGTGGTGGCGCACGCTTGTAATCCCAGTGCTTGGGAGGCTGAGGCAGGAGGATCACAGGTTCATGGCCAGTCTTAGCTACTTAATGAGGCCCTCTGCAACTTAGTGAGACACTGTTCAAAATAGCTGGGGGTGTAGCTTGGAGATAGAATGCCCCTGGGTTTAATCCCCAGTACTGAAAAAAAATAGGGCTGGGGGTGTAGCTTGGCGGTGGAATGCCTCTAGGTTCAATCTCCAGTACAAATGAATGAATGGATGTCCCATGCTCCAAGGGCTCCACGACAGCTCCGAGAGCAGGCGCTAGAGAGCTTTGAGGACGGGAAGCTAGAGATTTTGGGGGCCTAAGTTCGGTGCAGCCCTGCCGCCCACCTCCCCCTGCCTGTGCCGGATCTTCCTCGGCAGCGCAGCCGGTGACCGCCGTCTCTGCCAGCGAGGTCTAGCCTGCTGTTGGCACGGGGAAGGCAGGGCTTGGCGAACGCCCCTTGGGAGAATGAATGAATGAATGAATTAATGAATGAATGAACCTAAGAGTCCTGAGAGGGAGAATTCCTAACCCGTGTGTCCAACCCGCCTGCATGGCGGTTCGTAGGACCACGAGGTCCTGGAAGGCCTGCGACAGGCCACTTTCCTTGTCCTCGGGGCCGCAGGGCGGCTAGGCTGCTCAGCTCTCCTTCTCAGGGGTGGAGGGAGACAGCTTGTCCCCGGGGGCTTACAGGCAGCGGAGATGGAAAGGCCCGCGCGGTGGCTTGGGGGTGGAGAGGGAACCTGAGCCGGATCCGTCTGCAGAAATAGCAGCGGCATCGACTGGGATCCTAGGAGCCAGCTCGGCGGCCGCACGCGCGTCCTGCGGCACCTCTGGGCTCTGCGGTGGCTTCGCGCTGCTCTGGGTGCGTCTGGGCGGAGGGTCCTGGAGCCTGAACCCAGAGCTACACCCCCGGGCCCTACATTTTATTAATTTATTTATTTTAAACCTGGAAACAGGGTCTCACCGAGTTGCTCAGACTGGCCCCAAAGCTGCGATCCCCTGTTTCAGCCCCCGGTCTCGGTTGGGTTGTGATTCCAGGCGTGCGCCCTGCGCCCCCGCCCCCCCGCCCTGCATGTTCTTGGGGCTCAGAAGCCGCGCGGCATGGGCGGTCCTCACGGGTACAAGGTCTTCTGCCATAGGACTGTCTGAGGAAGGTCACAGGCCTCCGTCCCTCTTGCTGCAGGTTTGCAGGAATCATCCACCGCCCTAAGCCCCAGGAGCAGGATGGGTTAGGCTCGCCAATGGCATTTCACGTCTCACTTCGTATTTCAGCGCCTGAAGAAAACACATTTCTCTGAAGTTGCGGCCTTTTCTCCGTGATCTTTTGGCTTTTAACGTTGCACCTCTCATAGAAGAGGACCGTATTCCTCTCCTTCCCTTCCTTTGCTGCAGTGTCTCATTTCTTGGTGCTTACAGAGCTCAGAAGGTTCTGGTCCTTTGAGATGAGGATTGGTGACAGGCCTATGTTGATAAAGTCCTTGAATCTTGTGTCTTCCCAGAAGACCAGGTCTCACCAATTGAGGGCAGTCAGATCGCTCAGCCCTGCTCAACTTCCTGGGCAGTTTTCTGACTTGATTTTCCTCCTTCAAAATTTTAACTTCTATCGTCATAATTTTAATTTCAAAGTGGCCCCTCTTATCCTCTGAATGATTTTTAAAAACCAGCATCCTGCACTTTTTCTATGTATATCAAAGTCTGTTTTTCTTTCTCAGTTGCGTGTTTATTTTTAAAAGATTAAAATGCAAATTGGAAGCTCTGTTTGCATTGGGACTTGCTCATTGGCAAACACACAGCCTTCCGTTGGGGACCCCAAAGTCAGGATTGTGTGGCTTTTGTCTTACCTGAGGGGAACCTTCACCACTCTGTCTGGACTGACACAGGTCAGGAGGACAGCCTGTGGCCTGATAGCAGCCCCCAGCCCCAGGGTCTCGGAGGGTCGCCCTGCCATTTCCTCCTGGACTTCGGCTGCTCTGCCCCGGCTCTGGGCGCCGGTGGCCTGGGCCTCCAGGGGTGCCTGTGGCTGCTCGCTGGGTCCTGTTTGCACTGTTTCCTGGGGTTCTCTGGCATGGACTGACCTGCTGCTGGCTGGCTTCCCTCCCTGCTGGGACTTGGGGTTCAGCTGTTTCTTGCCCAGGCCCTGCTCATCCTCCGGGACTGTGCGGTCTCTGCTCCTATCTCTTTGACCTTGTGAATTTGTGTCTTTTATTTTTTAAACCATTTTGCAAGGGCTCAGGATGGGAGTGGAGATAAACACTTGTATTCACTTTGCAATGTGTAACTGGACCCCGCTCCTAATCAACTGTAAAGAATTGTTTAGCAGGGCATGATGTTGCAGACTTGTAATTCCAGGACTTGGGAGGCTGAGACCAAAGAACCACAGGTTCAAGGCCCATCTCAGCAACTGACCCAGATCCTGTTTCAAAATAAAAAAAATAAAAAGAACCAGGGTACAGCTTGGAGGTAGAATGCCTCTGGGTTCAATCCCAGTACCCCCCGCCAAAAAAAAAAAGAAAAAAGAAAAACTGGAGGTTGCTTATTATCTAGCCTTCAGATTCAAAAGAGAAACCTTGCAATATGTAGAAATTAGAATAAGATTTTAACCAAAACCAGTTTGGTCTCTACCAAAACTATATTGTATGTTGCCATATGCCTCCATTAGGTCCCTCCCCCAACTTCCAAATGCCTGAAAATATGTCTGCTGGGAACACGCTCATTCTAGGCTAATCACTGTATGTATGTGAGTCTCGTTCCTTTGTTTCTTGGTATTGGGGATGGAACCCATGGAGCCTTACCTTTGAGCTACACCCCCAGACATTTTAAAAAAATTTTTATTTATTTATTTATTTTTGTGGTGCTGGGGATTGAATGCAAGGGCATTCTACCTCCAAGCCACACCCCCAGCCCTATTTTTTATTCTTTATTTTGAAACAGGCTCTCACTAAGTTGCAGAGGGCCTCACTAGGTAGCTGAGATCCTCTAGTCTCGGCCTCCCAAGTACTGGGATCACAAGCATGCACCACCACACCCGACTTATTTTTATTTATTTTGAAACAGGGTCTGAGTTGCCCAGGGTCTTGATAAGTTGCTGAGGTTGGCCTTGAACCTGCAATCCTCCTGTCTCAGCCTCCCGAGTAGGGGGATTACAGGCACCTGGCTGTGTGGCATGCTTCTTAAACTTATTTTTACCATACTTCTTTTCTATACAACACAATAAATACAACTACATTAGAGAAAATACTGGTTGAAATAGCAGTTCTGTCACCTCCCTCTCTGCCCAGTCCCGCCAGCCGGCATGGCCAGGCCTATCCCCCGCACGGTGTTGTGCCGCTCAGAGGAGCACTGCTGTTCTTCATGGCTGCGCCTCCTTCTCTTGCAGGACACCGGGGTCGGGAAGTCCAGCATCGTGTGCCGCTTTGTCCAGGACCACTTCGACCACAACATCAGCCCTACCATCGGGTAAGTCACAGCGGCTCGTAGAGATCTCGGCCTCGGCCACCTGCAGCTGAGCCGGACACCATCCCGCCCATTGCCGAGGGTCAATCCTGACAATCCTGATGGCGGAGAGGCTGCCAGAGCCCGGGCCCAGCCACGCATCTGGGCTGTCGTCCCAGCCAAGAATTCTTGTTTCTCCCAGCCCGACTTCCACCGAAGCCCCAGGCTGATTCCTGCATCTCCCAGAGCATGATTCTGCAAACCGCGCTGGCTTCATTTCTAGGCAGAGAGGATCCACAGAACGGATTCTTGACAGTTCTGCCCCAACTTGCTTGCTGTAAACCCTGACTTTTTTTTTTTTTTCAGTACTGGGGGTTGGACCCAGGGGCATTCTACCTCCGAGCTCCACCCCTAGTCCTATTTGTTCCTTATTTGGAAACAGAGTCTCACAAAGTTGTGGAGGGCCTCACTAAGTAGCTGAGGCTGACTGTGAACCGGGATCCTCCAGTCTCAGCCTCCCAAGTACTGGGATTACAAACACGCACCACCACGCCTGGCTAAACCCTGACCTCTTGCTCGCTGTACATCACAGCAGCCTGGACTATGCATGGAGCGGATTGATTTTCCTTTCTTGGAATCAATGAGTGCCGGCATTGCCTCTCCCTTGGAGAGGGAGGGGAGGTGAAGTGCTCCATTCTGAGACCTTGACCTCGAAGTTCTCCCTCTCCCTCTCCCTCTCCCTCTCCCTCTCCCCCTTCCTCCTTCTTTCTCTCTCTCTCCCTTCCTTTCTTCCTTCCTTCCTTGGATTGAGCCCAAGGGATTCCACCTCCAAGCTATACTCCCACCCCTAAGTTGCTGAGGGTCTTGCTAAATTGCTGAGGCTGGCCTTGAATCTGTGATCCTCCTGTCTCAGCCTCCCAGGTGCTGGGATCACAAGTGTGCGCCGTCACCCCCGCAGCGGTTGTGCTTTCCGCCTGTGTCCTCCTCACTGTTCTCTGGAGTCTGTAGAAAGCTCTGGCTCCCTGCCCACATCACCATCCTTAAGTACTGACTTTTCCTGACTTAGTTTAATCTCTCAATTTAAACATCACTCAAAAGCCGGGCATGGTGGCACAGGCCTGTAATCCCAGTATTTGGGAGGCAGAGACAGGAGGATCACAGGTTTGAGGACAGCCTCAGCAAGTAGTGAGACTCTTTAACTTAGGGCACCCTGTTTCAAAATAAAAAATAAAATAGGGTGGGGGATAGCTCAGAGGTAGAATGCCTCTGGATTCAATCCCCAGTACCAAAACCAAAAACAAATAATCAAAAAAATTTAATCACTCAAAATTTCTCTTCTGGAACTTTGGTAAAATGCTTCCAACCCCCAATACTTGGGAGGCTGAGACAGGAACATCACAGGTTTGAGGCCAGCCTCAGCAACTTAGCGAGGCCCTCAGCAACTTAACAAGACTCTGTTTCAAAATAAAAGATAAGCCAGGCATGGTGGTGCATGCTTGTAATCCCAGTACTTGGGAGGCTGAGACAGGATGATCGCAGGTTCATGGCCAACCTCAGCTACTTAGTGAGGCCCTCCTCAAGGTAGTGAGACCCTGTTTCAAAATAAAGAATAAAAAATAGGGCTGGGGGTGGGGCTCAGAGGTAGAATGCCCCTGGGTTTCATCCCCAATATCATAAAAACAAATAAATAAATAAAGTAAAAATAAAAATAAAAAATAGCCGGGGGTGGTGGCGCACACTTGTAATCCCAGTACTTGGGAGGCTAAGACAGGAGGATCTGGGTTCATGGCCAGCCTCAGCTGCTTAGTGAGACCCTCTGCAACTTAGTGAGACCCTGTTTCAAAATAAAGAATAAAAATTAAAGCTGGGGACATAGCTCGGAGGTAGAATGCCCCTGGGTTCCATCCCTAATACTGCAAAAAATAAATAAATAATAAGAAAAATATGGGGGTATAGCTTAGAGGTAGAAGGCCCGAGTTCAATCCCCAGTAACTCCCTACCCCCTCCCTACCATGACACACAGACACACAGACACAGGACAATTGGAACTGTTTTTGAAAAACAAACTTCTGAGTGCTTTTTTGTTTCGAAACCTCTGATTGGACTAAAAGAAAGTCCAGAATATAGACTATTTTCTTCTGGGTGGTCTAACTGGAGCAGCCCTTCTCTCTCTCTCATGGTGGGTGTCGGAGGTGGGCGCTCTCGGCCGCCGGCCTAGGGGTCACGCTAACCTGTTTGAGCCACGACTCTTCCGAGTGATGAGGGGTGTTGACTGTCTTTTCAGGGCGTCGTTTATGACCAAAACTGTGCCTTGCGGACACGAACTGCACAAGTTCCTCATCTGGGACACGGCCGGTCAGGAGCGGGTGAGTACCCACGGCTGTGGACTTTGTGGGGAAAATGGAGGCCGGCTTCTGGAAGTTTCTTTGTGTTGGGCAAGACTCCATTGTTTGCAAGTGACAGGAACCCAGCTTGAAATTACGTAAGCAGAAAGGAAATGCTTTCTTCAGCTTGTGAAAAACCTAAGGGCATACCTGGACCTCTAGCGAGGCCGGGCTGAGTTCAGGTCCCCGGCCTCTGTCGCCAAGAGGGCCCATCTGCGTGTCTTTCCGTGGAAGTGAAATGGGCCTGTCCTTCCCGGGGTTCTCGTGTATGAAGTGTGAGGAATGACACTCACAGACCGCAGGAAGGCGAGCGGGGAGTGTATTGTAGAGAGAATGGGGCGGGAGACAAGAGGCAGATTCCCCTCGAGGGCCGCGGGGACCCTGGTGTCCGACACTGCCTTCTGGACACTACTTGGGAGCAGCCCATGCCACATGCGTCAGTGTAAACAGCTTTCTCCCAGAGCCCACAAGACCTGCAGGAAGAGAGGTGCAGGCCACCCCGGGGCCTCGGTCGCCTTCCTGTGCAGTGGAGCCCTTTGCATCGCTACCTAGGAGTTGCCGGGCTGAGGCTGAGTGCCGTCGATTACAGAGAGAGAGAGAGACAGACAGACAGACAGACAGCGTGCTCCCTAAAGGAAGAGGCTCCCGAGGGGGAAACCGGCTAGAGCGGCGGCAGGTCTAGGGTTTGTACACTTCTGAGTCCCCTTTTCCAGTTGGGGTCTCAGAGGCAGTTTCCTGGGATTTGCATAGTGTATTTACATAGTGTCTTTTTTTTTTTTTTTTTTTTTTGCAGAACTGGGGATTGAACCCAGGGGCATTCTACCTCTGAGCTATACCCCCAGCCCTATTTTGTATTCTTTATTTTGAAACAGGGTCTCACTAAGTTGCGGAGTGCCTCACTAGGTAGCTGAGGTTGGTCAAGAACCCGGATCCTCTGGTCTCAGCCTTTCAAATGCTGGGATTACAATTGTGCATCACCACGCCTGGCTACATAGTGTCTTTTTTTTATTTTTCTCTCCGTTGTGGTTCCAGACAACATTTCCGGGACCCTCCTGGGACTGCTTATCAGCGGGAACGACTGTGTGAAGCTCTGGTCACTCTCAGGGGGCTTTTGATCTCATTGTCGCTCTTCAGGAGCTTCGGAAGCTGGGTAGCATCTGCTGCCTCTTAGGAAATGAGGTTTTCCCACCGTGGCCCTCGGGCCCTAGCCTGCTTCCTTCTGCCTCCCCAGATGTGTGCCAGTTGTTAGGCACTTCGGATGTCCTCCTTCCCCCAGGAGTGACAAGGACGGCCCAGAAGCCACTCCAGACCCAGGTCCCGCCACTTTAGCAACCCTACAAGGACAGCGTGTCTCCAGCTCATCGCTGCTAGATCTCTAGATCTGCTTGGCTTAGGCCGCCTGCTCACCTCCAATGTAAGGAAGGAGAGCGGCGGGGATCTGGCGCCCCTACCTGCAGGGCCAGGTACTGCACTCATCCCTGGAGAGGACCGGACCTCAAGTGGCTTAGTTCCCCGAGGAAAATCCAAATCTTCCTGGAAAGTGGGGGAACGGATGCTGGATTAGCAGAAACAGCAGATGACTTCTCTCATTCTAAATTCTCTTAATTTGCTGACAACATTTACGGAGAAGGTTATATATTTAAAAAGCTCATGCCTTTAGATGTAAGAAAAGGAAAATAATAACAATAAAGGGTATTAGTGCACATCATGAAAGCCAAAAAGTGTGGCCAGGATAAATAAAGTACAGAGCTAGCTGGTCCTTTGTCTTAACCCAAAGCTTTCGGCCTGATCGGAACTTTTATCAGAGCTGGTAATTATTGAGTGACGCTGGTTAAATTTTCCCTTGTGGGAGCCACCCTCCAATGTCGCCTTCCTATTTATAGTGTCCACGCTTCTTTTTGTGCCCGCTCAGCTCCCTGGCTCCGTCTCTCCAGAGCTCTTATCTTCTGAGACACTAACCCACTAATGATCCGGCCTGCGGTCTTTCACTCTCCGAGACGACGAAGCCAGGGCTTGAAGTAATCAATACTTTTCATTATCTGCTGTTTATAAATCAAGAGTTCATGTAACTTTCATTTTATAAAAAAAAAAAAAAATCCCCTTTGTAAAACTAAAGTTCCAGCATGTGTGGGTTAAGGCATTTTAAAGAATTAAAAAAAAAAAAAAGTAGGATGACTCTTCTGGCCTACAAATGCTAACCTCATTAGAAGTCTTCTGCTTCTGCTAAATCCAGAGCACAGGCTGTTGCACACTTGAAGCAGCTGCCTGGAACCCTCTTTAACTCTTGAGCTGCCTGGAACCCTCTTTAACTCTTGAGTGGCCTAGAACCCTCTTTAACTCTTAGCTGCCTGGGCCCCTCTTTAACTCTTGAGCTACCTGGGCCCCTCTTTAACTCTTGAGCTGTCTGGGATCCTCTTTTCCTTTTTCTGCTGCCAGCTGTGCCTGCAACTCTGGAAATGGCCAGCTCCAGGGGAAACCTGCTCAGGGACCGGACTTCCTCACCTGCCTGTGTTCCCTGGAGTTGGTCTGCTGATTTTTGTTTGGATTTTCTGGATTATTATCTAACGCAAGCAGAGAGCTTCTCTTGCTTCCCATTTTCCTTCTGGCCATGGAATCTTTGCTTTCACCGAGCACTGTAAATCAGATTACAAATCCCTGCCACTGGAGGATCCGGGTTCGCGGCCAGCCTCAGCTACCTAGTGAGGCGCTCTGCAACTTAGTGAGACCCTGTTTCAAAATAAAGAATAAAAAAATAGGGCTGGGGGTGTAGCTCGGAGGTAGCATGCCCCTGAGTTCAATCCCAGTACTGCAAAAAACAAAAACAAGTCCCTGCCTTAGCACTGGCAGGATGCCTGCTTCTGCTGCGGGGAGATGCTCTCCCTGTGTGTACCGGGTCCCACATTTAGCCTCTCAAAAGCAGTGTGTGTACCGGTGTCTGTCTCCATTTACAAGTGAGGTCTTCGAGGCACAGAGAGGTTAAGTAACTCTCACCATCGCACAGCTAATAAGGAATAAAGCGGAAATTTGAATCCAGCAGTCTGAGGCCTGAGCATTGTAGTTTTTTTTGTGTGTGTGGTACTGGGGATTGAGCTCAGGGGCGTTCTACCTCCGAGCTATACCCCCAGCCCTATTTTTTATTCTTTATTTTGAAACCGGGTCTCACTAAGTTGTGGAATGCCTCACTAGGTAGCTGAAGCTGGCCGCGAACCCGGATCCTCTGGTCTCAGCCTCCCGAATGCTGGGATTACAAGCGTGCGCCACCACGCCCGGTTTGTAGTTTTGTTTTGATAGAAAATCATGCAAAAGCCATGTGGTTGAAAGTAAAATTACCCGAATTCCCACCACCCCGGTATTTCCAATATTGACATTAGATGATCATTCTTCAGCTATTCTCTGTGTGTTGATATTTTTGTAATCAGCGAGATCATAGTTCTTTATAATCTGTTTTTATTCGCTAACACACTGTCTCTAAGGAGAGGTTTCTGTGTGATGTAAGCAGAGTATTTGACATTTACTTACCTATTCTAATACACAAAGGGTTGACTTCTTTTGCTGAAACTTGGTACTCTGCCAAGCCGCTGCTGTAGTTTGGCAGTTACCCTCTCAAAGAAAAATAGCAACAGAAAAATTTCAGTCGGTCATATTTCTAATTATTATGATTGCTTTTCCTAAAATTTGACTATAGGTTGTAGACATCTGTGATTGCATTAAAGTATAATTTTTTATGTGTGTATATGCTAAGTAGGTGCTCTACCGCTGAGCTACACCCCAGCCCTGTATCCATAATTTATGGGTGGGGGGATACTGGAGATTGAACTCAGGAGGATTCTACCTCCAAGCTACACCCCCAGCCCTTTTTATTTTTAATTTTGAAATGGGGCTTTGCTAAGTTGCTGAGGCTGGCCTCAAACCTGTGATCCTCTTGTTTCAGCGTCCCAAGTACTGGGATTATAGTTGTGCCATGAGTTTAAAAACTCATGGTTTTTAAAGTAATAGCGTTTCACGTGCAGGGCATCAATCCAGGGGAGTGATATTCTTCCTTATACTTCTGGGAAGAGGGATTTAACTTTGAGTAACAATCTCAGCTGAATATTTCTAGAACCTAGCTCTGTGGAGAGCACGTGTGCCTGGCCTCAGGGCCTCTTGGGGCATCTGACCCCTGACCCTCGAAGGCCTGCTTGGGTGTCCTTTGACGGAGCCTCCGCTCTCTGGAGCGAATTTTTCGATTGTTTTGGCAGCCTGTTGCTGCCTTTAACTGTGCTTGTAGTGACGCCGCCTGAGGTTTGAGCTAAAAATAAATCCCCGCGTTGCATGCCCTGCTATTTGTTCTGTCTCATTAATTATTGAGCCTGTGAATTTTATTAGCCGGCCTTATCTTTGTAGAGATCTGCTGTTAGTCTCCATGTTTTCATTCTTTTAAACAAACAGCGTCTTTGGGTTTCTGGAATGACAATATAAAGAGGTGGATTTCTGTGTCCTGGAGGGACGATGACGGCAGGAGCCCAGCGCCTCCCAGGTTAGCCCCAGAGGCCTGTCGCCATTGCCCTGCGGTACCGCCAACGTGAGGAGCTTTTACCCTGCGTCTAAGCGGCCTTCGGGCGTGCCAGCCTCGGGAGGGGAACACAGCGCGCCCCTCACATCCTGTGTCCACTCCCGTGTGCTCATTGTGGTGGAGTGGCGACTGCGCCGGGTCCTGCCTCCGCCCGCAGCACTGGGACACTGGCCTGCTTACCGCCCACGGCTAATTCCCTCTTATTCGTGGCACGGATTTGTGTGTTCTTGAAAAATTACTTTTCCCTCTGAGCACTGGACATTTATTTAAAAGGGTCTTCGTCTGCCTTTCCTTTTTTGTTTTTACTGGGGATTGAATCCAGGGGGCATTCATAAAGTGACACCTTCAGCTCTTTATTTATTTATATTTATTTCATTTATTTACTTATTTATTTTTATTTCTTTGTGATGCTGGGGATTGAACCCAGGGGCATCATACCTCTGAGCTCCACTCCCAGCCCTATTTTTTATTCTTTATTTTGAAACCGGGACTCACTAAGTTGCAGAGGGTCTTACTAAGTAGCTGAGGCTGGCCACAAACCTGTGATCCTCCTGCCTCAGCCTCCCAAGTACTGAGATTACAAGCGTGCGCCACCACACCCAGCTTATTATTATTATTATTATTATTATTATTATTTTCATTTTGAAACAGCATCTCAGTAAGTTGCTGAGAGTCTTTCAAAATTGCTAATGCTGGTCTTGAAACTGCTATCTTCCTGTCTCAGCCTCCCAAGTAGTGGAATTACAGGCATGTGTCACCATGCCTGGCCAGATTGTAATTTTTTTTTTTTTTTTTTTTTTTTTTGGTACTGGGGATTGAACCCAGAGGCATTTTTACCTCCAAATTATACCCCCAGCCCAATTTTATTTCTTACTTGGAAACAGGATCTCACTAAGTTGTGGAGGGCCTCTCTAAGTCACTGAGGCTGCCTTCAAACCTACAATCCTCCTGTCTCAGCCTCCCAAGTACTGGGATTACAAGTATGCACCACCACGCCTGGCTTTGTGTACTCTTAAAAAATTATTTTTCAGCCGGGCGTGATGGAGCACTCCTGTAATCCTAGTGCTTGGGAAACTGAGATAGGAAGATTCCAGGATCAAGGTGAGCCTTAGCAATTCAGGAAGACCCTCAGCAACCCAGTGGGACCCTGTTTCAAAATAAAAACTATAAAAGGCTGGGGGTATAGCTCGGAGGTAGACTACCCCGGGGTTCAATCTCTAGAACCAAAAAGGAAAAGTTGTATTTCCCTCTGAGCACTGGAAATGTCAAAGGAGCCTCCTGTTCCTTTCCTTCTTCTTTTTTTTTTTTTTTTTTGGCGGTACTGGAGATTGAACTCAGGGGCATTCTACTTCCGAGCTATACCCCCAGTCCTATTTTTTATGCTTTATTTTGAAACAGGGTCTCACTAAGTTGCAGAGTGCCTCACTAGGTAGCTGAGGCTGGCCTCGAACCCGGATCTTCCGGTCTCAGCCTCCCGAATGCTGGGATTACAAGCGTGCGCCACCACGCCCGGCTCTCCTTTCCTTCTTCTAAGCGCAGGGATGCAGCTGGGGTGCTGATGAGTCTTGCTTCCTTCCTGTCTCTGTTCTTCGTGGCTGTATGGGAGTCCATGCCGCGCCTCTATCAATGTTTTTAAAAGGGGCATCTCCTTTCCAGTTGGCCGGCGGGTCCCCTTCGTTACAGCCTGTTTTCAAGATTTGTTCATCCAGCGTGTCACTTCACGGAGGGTGGCGGAGGGAAAGATACCTCTGGGGTCCTCTGTAGCGTCACTGTGGCCCGTGGGAGGTTTGTTTGTTTGTTTATTTTGCAGTATTGAGGATGGAGCCCAGGGGTGTTCCACCTCCGAGCTACACCCCCAGCCCTATTTTTTATTCTTTATTTTGAAACCGAGTCTCACTAAGTTGCGGAGTGCCTCACTAGGTAGCTGAGGCTGGCCGCGAACCCGGATCCTCCGGTCTCAGCCTCCCAAATGCTGGGATTACAAGCGTGCGCCACCACGCCCGGCTTCTAAGTATAATCTTAAAAGGGAACTGCAGTCTTCATTTTCCAGATGTGCAGATTCACAGAATTCTGTTTCTGTTTTAGAACGCAATCCTAATCCATAAGACAAATTCATTAAAAATGTCAGTATCTTGCAGTTTTGAAATAATTCTAAGCCGGGCATGGGGTACAAGCTTGTAATCCCAGTACTTGGGAGGCTGAGACAGGAGGATTGCAGGTTCAAAGTCAGACTTGGCAATTCAGGGAGACTCTTAGCAATCTAGTGAGACCCTGTCTCCAAATATGAAATAAAATAAAATCAGGCTGGGAGTGTAGCTTGGGGGTAGAATGCCTCTGGGTTCAATTCCTAGTACCAAAAAGAAGAAGAAGAAGAAGAAGAAGAAGAAGAAGAAGAAGAAGAAGAAGAAGAAGAAGAAGAGGAGGAGGAGAAAGAATTCTAGATTAATAACAGTTATGATTAATATAATCATTATAGATTAATTAGAAGGCCACACACACTCTTCACTTAATTTCCCCCTTGGTGAGCTCTCACCTAACGATAGCACTATACCAAACGCAGGAGATTGGCACTGGCCGAATGGGATATAATTCTATGCCATTATATCAGAATTGTGTGACCACTGTCGTAATCCAAGTCCAGAACAACCCCACTGCTACCAACACCGACCTCATGCCACCTTTTCCCTTGCCGTCTCTAACCTAGCAGCCACGAATCGGTTCTGTCTCTATAACTTTGCCATTTCAGGAATGTCATACGAATAAAATCACACAGTATGAAAAACAGTCAGTATCTTGGAAGAATTTCAGGTTTTATTCTCTTGTTCTGATTCATCAAAGCAATCACGTTCTAAGAATTTAATACTGATACACATTCAGAGTAAGTAATATCATCTTACTCTTTCATTTCATTTTGGTTGAAATCAGTCTTACAGTTGTTTGTCTTTCTTGGTAGACTGCCCGAGTTTATGTGGTTGTACTTATAACATTTCAGTTTCAAATGAACCAGTTACAAATTCCACGTAGATTAGATGGATTGGTGGTTCTATTGTTAAGGATAAAAACTCTCCAGGAAGCTGGGTGTGGTGGAGCACAGCTCTAGTCCCAGTACTTGGGAGACTGAGACAGGAGGAACACAGGTTTGAGGCCAGCCTCTGAGATTCAAGGACTAGGGGCATAGCTTGGAAGCAGAATGCCCCCAGGGTTCAGTACCCAGAAGCAAAAAGAAAATATCAACTTTTTTTTTCTTGTGGTACCGGGGATTGAACCCAGGGGTATTCCCTTGTTGAGCTAAACCCCTAGCCTTTTTCATTTTGAAGCAAGGCCTTGCTAAGTTGCTCAAACTTGTGATCCTCCCGTCTCAGCCTCCCAAGTACTGAAACTACAGGCATACCCGGCTGTAACTGTGCCTAGCTCTCCATTGGCATTGTGTGTGTGTGTGTGCGCGCATGTGTGTGTGGCAGTGGGAATTGAATCCAGGAGCATTCTACTTCTGAGCTACACTCCCAGCCCTATTTAATTTTTCTGTGGCGAGGGACGGTGGCTGCCGAGCTCCGTCTTGGCTTTTCCCTTGGCGGAGGGTGCGTTCCCGGACCCCTCCTCGCCTCTTCCACACACAGGCAAGCTCCAGCCTGGAGGTGTCTGTCCTCTCTCCGTCCTGCCCCGAAAGCCGCTGAGCCCTGCCTTTCGTCTTTTCCGGATAATGCACCTGCAGTCTTAGCCGTTAGAAACCACATAACTGAAAAGTGCTCTGGTCCATGTCTGCTTCTGCGCCCTGTTGGGGTCTGGGCATCCCTGAGCCCTTGGCTTTGAACGCGGTAGCTGGATTGAGAGCCGATTAAAAGCCACACCCTCAGCCCTCCACGGTGCACAGTTCGGTGGTTCTTGTGTAACAGATCTGTGCAACCATCACCACCATCGACCACTCCAGAGGGAACCCTGTGCACCCTGGCAGCACTCCGCACTCCCCTGCAACCTCCCCAGCCCTCAGCTACTTCCTTTTTCTTCTTTCTTTCCTTTTTTTTTTTTTTTTTTGGTGTGCAGTGCTGGGGATGGGACCTAGGTTCTCGCACATGCTAAGCACACACTCTACCACTGAGATACACTTCCAGACCCCCAGGTAACCTTCTATCTCTCCATCTGCCTAATCTAGACAATTCTTACAATGGAATTGTGCAACCTGTGATCGATTGTGATTGGCTTCTACCAAGGAGCATCCTTGTTGTAGCGTGGGTCAGCACTTCTTTCCTTTTTATGGCTGAATAATATTCCATTGCATGGATATACAGGTTGAGTACCCCCTATCCAAAATATTTCACAACAGAAGTGTTTCAGATTTTGGATTTAAAAACATGTTTTAAATACTTGCATATGCACAACAAAGTAGCTTGAGGGTGGGAACCAAGTCTAATCGCAAAATTCATGTATGTCCCATGTACATCATATACCTAGGCCGAGGGTAATTTTGTATGTTATTTTTGGTGAGTGTGTTTTGAGGCACAGAATTTCTATTTGTGGCCTCGCAGTGGCACTCAGGTTTCAGGCTTTGGAGCATTTGGGATTTGGGGATTAGGGTTGTATTTTGTTTACCTTCTCACGAGCTGATAGACACTGGGCCGTGCTATTCTGAACAGTGGTGCTGGGAACATTCATGCGGATGTGTACGTAGTCTCTTGGGAATGCAGCGAGGGGTGGAATTGATGGATCGCTTGGTAGCTCTATGGTGAGCCTTTCCAGGAACTGCTAACCTGCTTCCCGGAGGGCCCGTGCACTTTACACTCCCACTAGCAACGTCAGCGGTTTCCGTTTCTGTATTCTCACCAGCATCTGTGTTTGTCTAACAGACGGTCTGAAGCAAACTCCTGTGTTTTCTTCTACAGGTTTATACCTTTAGCTCTCTTATTTCTGTGATCCATTTGGAGTTCATTTTTGTGTATCTTATATTATTCCTGGCAGGTGGCTTTTCAGTTGTCCCAGTCTGATTTGCTGAAACGACTATTCTTTTTCTCAGTTGATTGTTTCGGCATCTTTGTTGAAAATCCATTGACAATAAATGTGAGGCTTTCATTTCTGATTCTCAGTTCTGTTCCTTGATCCAGATTTTCATCCTTATGCCAGCACCTCATTATCTTGACTATTGTAGCTTTGTAGTAAGCTTTGAAATTGGGAAGTGGGAGGTCTCCAGTTTTGTTCTTTTCCAAGATTGTTTTGGATATTTTGGTCTCTTGCATTTCCACATGAATTTTAAGATCAGCTCATATGAATTTGCAAAGAAACATTCAGTTGGGATTTTGATAGGGATTGTGTTAAATCTGTAGACTTTCCAAATTAGAAATGATCATTTAAATTGTAAGTGGCAAGCAGGTTTCATCTCTTCAGAAATTACTTGTAGATTGGAAATGCAACATTGATCTCAGAGAAAAATTTCTGAGCAAGTCATTACATCTTCGGGCTGTTGAAATGTGTTCCCTATCGTGCATTCAGATAGGACCATGAACAGAGTTAGGTTTGTACAGTTAACACTTAAAACTTCCAGCTGGGCGTGGTGGCGCACGCTTGTAATCCCAGCATTCGGGAGGCTGAGACCAGAGGATCCGGGTTCGCGGCCAGCCTCAGCTACCTAGTGAGGCACTCCGCAACTTAGGGAGACCCTGTTTCAAAATAAAGAATAAAAAATAGGGCTAGGGATATAGCTCAGAGGTAGAATGCCCCTGAGTTCAATCCCCAGTGCTGCAAAATAAGTAAGTAAGTAAATAAATAAATAAATAAATAAATAAATAAAAAAAACTTTCCAGACCATTAATAGGTTTCTGTTATGGTTTGGATTTGAAATGTCCCCTCAGACCTCAGCAATGCAGCAGTGTTCCTAGGTGAAGTAATTGAATCACAAGAGCTTTCATCCCATGAGTGGATTAATTTAAATGGACTTACTGGGTGGTAGGTCTTTGAGGAGGGTGTGGCCTCGGGACTATATCTATCCTTAGTTCCTTCCCCTCCTCCTCCCCCTCCTCCTCCTCTTCTTCTTCTTCCTTTCTCTCTCTCTCTGCTCCCTGGCTGCCTGAGCTGAGCAGCTCTCCCCTTCCCCCCCTTCCACCATGATATTTCTGCCCTGGAGGCAGCCAGCCATGGACTAAACCTCTGACACTGTGAGCCAATAAACCTTTCCTCTTCTAAGTCGGTCTCGTCAGGCATTTTAGTTACAGTGACAAAAAGCCAACTAAGACAGCTTGAAACTAAGGATATGTGATTAAGTTATAGGTTTTTTTTTTTTTTTTTTGGTACTGGGGATTGAACCCAGGGGCATTCCACCTCCCAGCTACATCCTCAGCCCTATTTTTTATTCTTTATTTCAAAACCGAGTCTCACTGAGTTGCGGAGTGCCTCACTATGTAGCTGAGGCTGGCTGCGAACTCGGATCCTCGGGTCTCAGCCTCCCGAATGCTGGGATTACAAGCGTGCGTCACCACGCCCAGCTTCTAAATTATGTTTTATTAAAGGAAAAATTCACCTTCAAAATAGTATAACTTGCAGCTGACTTCATTTTTCTCAGGAATCTAATCAAATCGAGGTCCAGGCTTTGTTACTTAGTGCCTTGCGCTGAAGAGAGTGTGGTGACGTTCTTCAGTCTGCTGGTTCAAAAGGCTTGGACCTCTTGTTCTTCAGTCTGCTGGTTCAAAAGGCTTGGAACTCTTGTTCTTCAGTCTGCTGGTTCAGAAGGCTTGGACCTCTTGTTAGTGTGCATGCTCTTTTTTTTCCCCCCTCAATTGTGAAATATTCCAAGCATTCCAGAAAAACACAGAAAATAATGTAGTAAACATCTGTATTTGCATCACCCAAGCTTATTTGATCTTTTGGGCTTTATTATTTTGGTTTTTTTGTGGCACTAGGGCTTGAACCCAGGGCCTCACACATGCAAGGCAAGCGCTCTTCTACTGAGCAAACACCCCCAGCTCCTCCGCTCTGTCACAAGTGGCCCCTGAGTCCTGGGAACCAAGAAGGAGAAACGATCATGCTGCGTCCTCCAGGAACTGACAATTGAATGGAAACAGGAAATTTGGGCGCCCTGGGCTGTTCAGCTGGCCTGAGTGTTCACCTACTTGGGGTTATTTGTGTGTGGGGGGGGCGGGTATTGGGGACTGAACCCAGGGACATTCTACCCTGAGCTATCCTCACCCTATTTTATTTTTTATTTTGAAACAAGCTCTGGCTAAGTTAAGTTGCTGCAGCTGACCTCGAACCTGCACTCCTCCTGCCTCAGCCTCCCAAGTACTGGGAGTCCGGGTCGGGTTAATTTTGCAGGCCTCCGCCAGCCTCCTACTTGAAAGCGTGGCTGGCTGGAGCACGGGTGCATGGCGTGCAGCTGTGGCCGCCCTAGCAGGCGTGGGGCACCGGGGCCAGTGCAGAGCCTGGGCCAGCCGCAGGCTTTCCCACATCACAGGCGACTCTTCGAGCTCTCTCCTGACTTCCTCCCAGCTCAGCATCTGTGGTGGAGAAAGGGGCTCACTGTTCCCAGGCTGCAGCTAAGGTCAGGAAAACCTGACCGTCGGAAGTTCTTTGGAAGGGGCTTCGGCTCTGGCAGGCAGCCTTGGCTGGGCGAGGCCTCCTGAGCGACCTGCGGCCGGAGGGATGTCGTCACCCAGGGCCCTTTCCCACAACCTACCGGGTTTTGGCCACCCTCTTCCCTCTCCTTTGAGAGCTGCGACTGCAGTTTGCACAAACTGAGATCCCCATGAGGGAAGCCCTCCCTCCCTGCCTGCCCCCCTCCACTCCGGCGTCCCTCCTGGGAGTTGTGTGCTGGGGAGACAGACCAGGAGCGTGATTGTTGCAGTTAAACCAGAGGCGACCAGCCCTCCGGAGGCCTGTGCCACATGGGCTCCCTTTGGAAGAAGTCTCAGCGATCACCTGAGAGAGTCTCAGCCGAAGATGCCCAGTGATATTTGAAAATTGATGCTAGACGCTAGGAAGGAAAGGTGTCGGAGGAGGGGCAGCCACGGGCCGAGTGGACCCACCTCAGCTCACAAGTGGCTCCGGGGGTCTTTGTGCTGTGTGAGGCTGTTGCATCCTTCAGGAAAATAGGAATGGAATTGGGAGCTGCCCTCCTGGGTGTCAGAACCACCCACCAGGGGGGAGGAGGAAGGGCTCGTCCATGTGCTAAGAGCAGTTCCAGAAGCCCTTGGGGAAAACCAGTCTTCCTTCTCTTCTGTCCCTCCCACTCTCCCTCCCTCCCTCCCTCCTTCTCTTCCTCCCTCTCTCCTTCTTTCCCTCCCTTGCTTCTGCTCTTTGCTAGGATTGAACCCAAAGGCATTTTAGCTCTGAGTCACACCCAGCCCTTTATTTATTTATTTATTTATTTATTTATTTATTTATTTATTTATTTATTTGTGTGTGTGTGTGTGTGTGTGTGTGTGTGGTGCTGGGGATTGAACCCAGGGGCATTCTACCTCTGAGCTGCACCCCCAGCCCTATTTTTTATTCTTTATTTTGAAATAGGGTCTCACTAAGTTGCGGAGGGCCTCACTAAGTAGCTGAGGCTGACCTCGAATCTGGATCCTCCAGTCTCAGCCTCCCAAATGCTGGGATTACAAGCGTGCACCACCACGCCCAGGTTTTATTTTTTATTTTGAAACCAGGTTTCACTAAGTTGCTGAAAGTTTCGCTTAACTGCTGAGGCTGGCCTCGAACTTGCAAACCTCTTGCCTCAGCCTCCCAAGTACTGGAATTACAGGCATGTATCCCTGTGCCGGGCCTTAGAGAAACTCAAGGTTCTGCACAGCCAGGGAGAGAGCAGAGCTGGTGGCAAAGGAGAAGGAACCGCAGATGGGGAGACAGAGGCAGGCGGAGAGGAAAATCTCATCTGCAGATGTATGAGCTTCTCACGCTGCTGTGACATCTAGGCCCCCGCCCTGCGCCTTGCCTGCTCCGGGTCTGTTCTCTGTCAAATCCCACTGTTTCTCTTTGCTCCCCAGTGGGGGCCCTGCCCCTCAGTGCACCCCAAGGCTGCCCATCCTCGGGCAGGCCTTTCCTGGGCGCGGGCGGCCCCGCACGCAGACATTCTCTGCAGCTGGGTCGCAGCATCTCACTGGGGCGTGTTTTGGTCTGGGATGCCCATGGGGCTCCACTGCCCGGAGGTGGTGTCTGTGCCTCTTGGGTGGAGGCCATGGCTTGATTCTGCAAACCCTCAGAGGAACCTGGCAAGGACAATGGCCGCCACGGAGATGGAGGAGTTGAAAGTGGGGTGGCCTGGGATAGAGCCAGGCTCGCTTGTAATCCCTGTGCTTGGGAGGCTGAGACAGGAGTATCGCAGGTTCGAGGCCAGCCTGAGCTACTTAGTGAGGCTCTGTTTCAAAAGAAAGAATAAAAAAATAGGAGTAGGGGTATAGCTCAGAAGTAGAATGCCCCTGGGTTCCATCCCTAGTACTGAAAAAAATATAGACAGACAGGTAGGCAGGCAGGCAGGCAGGCAGGCAGATAGATAGATAGATGATAGATAGAAGGGACACAGCTTGATAGACCAGAACAGGCTTTATTTGGAGTAAAGCCTGGGAGCGGGGACCGAGCGGGGAAAGAGCCCACGAGAGTCAGGAGCCCTTCCTTACAGACTCGGGCTTTCATGGGTGTTCCTCCTGTTGGTGGGCTTGACACTGGGCCAGGGCAGGTGGGTTATGGGGCTGGAGCCGGGGGATGGTTAGTGGCATTTTCCTGCCTTTCCAGAAGTCCTTCTCTCTCATCTCCTCCGGTCAGGCCTCACAGTGCCGCCAGGTGCATTTGTTAAGGATCTAAGAGGCACTCTCTCTACTTTTGGTTTCTTCCCTTCTCTCCTGCTCTTTTTCTTTTATGCAGCCAATTCTCAATATTTTCTGAAAAGGCAGGAGAAAGGACCTGCAATCTCAGTACCTGGAAGGCTGAGACAGGAGGATCGCAGTTTAGAGGCCAGCCTCGGCAACGTAGCAAGGCCCTCAGCACTTTAGTGAGACCCTGTTTCAAAATAAAAAATAAGAAGGGCTGGGGATGCAGCTCAGCAATAAGAATGCCCCTCAATCCCTAATACCAAAACAAAACAAAAAACAAAAACAAAGAAAAAGAGAGAGAGAGGAAGTACCCGTGAAGACCCTCTCCCTCTTGAAATGGCCCACGTGCACCCTTACATGCGCCCTTGAATGTGTATTCCTACTTTGCTAAATAAACCTGTCTACGTCTCTGAAAAAAGATTGGGAGGCTGAGACCAGAGGATCCGGGTTCGCAGCCAGCCTCAGCTACTTTGTGAGGCCCTCTGCAACTTAGTGAGACCCTGTTTCAAAATAAAGAATAAAAATAGGACTGGGGGTGTAGCTTAGAGGTAGAATGCCCCTGGGTTCCATCCCCAGTACCACAAAATAAAAATTAAAAAAAAAAAAAAAAGAAAGAAAGAAAGAAAGGCGAGCCCATGAAGTTGGTGGGTGTCATCCTTGAGCAGGAAGTCAGTCCTTTAGCCACAGAAGAACAGGCGCCCGGGCGCCCTGGCCTGTCCCAGCAGAATCTGCTGGAGGAGCCCTGGGCGGCAGCTGAGCTCCACCCCACAGGCTGAGAAGGGCAGGGATCTTTTGTTTTCGAAGCACTCTGCTCTCTCTCGCTGCTGTGACTGACTGCCTCAAACTCAGTGGCTTCAAAGTACAGCCTTGCTTCGGAAGGTCCGGAGTCCAACACGCGTAGCTGGGCTAAGGTCAGAGTGTCAGCAGCCTCCCTGTCATCCCTCCTGGGCCCAGCAGGTAGAATTCCTTCCTGGAACTATTTTTTGCAGTACAGTGGATTGAGCCCTGGACACGCTACCTCTGAGCTATGTCCTCAAGCCCCCATTAAAAAGAATTCTTTTTTTTTAAATTTAAGTTTTTGGAACAGGGTCTCAGTCAGTTGCTGAGTCTGGCCTTGAATCTGCAGTCTTCCTGTCTCAGCTTCCCAAGTCCTAGCCCTTTTTATTTTTAATTTTGAGATGGAGTATTGCTGCGTTTCCCAGTCTGGCCACAAGCTCTCGAGCCTCCTGCTTCGGCCTCCTGCGTAGCTGAGATTCCAGGTGTGCACCCGGCTGGAGCCTCCCTTGCCTTTCTCAGAGACTGCCCGAGTCCCTGGGCTTGGCGCTACTCCCTCCATCTTTAAAACCAGCAGGGTGGTAGCTTTCACCTCTGTCTGACTCGCTGTCCCCACCAGGGAGGACCCCGTGATTACCTTGGACTCAACTAGTTAAGTCAAGGTCATCTTCCTATCTGAAGGTCATCTGATTAGCAGCCTAATCCGCCCTGCCATGTACTGTGACTGAGTCACAGGTCCTGGGGATTAGCCTCACAATCTTTACGCCTCCGTTGGCTGAGGAGATGCTAGATGGGGGAGGGGTTGGCACTTACCTTTTCCGGAAAATGCTAACTTTACAAAAAACATAAGCACACACAAGGTTATTATACGCTGGCGGTTTTACAAAATGGAGCTTAAGCCAAGCTATCCCTTTGATAGAAAAGATCTGATTATATTCTCACAATCCCCCCCTCTTTTTTTTTTTTTTTTGCGGTACTGGGGATGGAACTCAGGGCATTCTACCTCCGAGCTACGCCCCCAGCCCTATTTTTTATTCTTTATTTTGAAACAGGGTCTCATTAAGTTGCAGAGGGCCTCACTAGGTAGCTGAGGCTGGCTGCGAACCAGGATCCTCTAGTCTCAGCCTCCCAGATGCTGGGATTACAAGCGTGCACCGCCATGCCTGGCCCCCCTCTTTTTTATATACACTACTGGTCTTCAAATTCTGGTAACTTTTGCTCTCAAAGGTGTCATCAACTCTAGCTCCTCAGCTAATTCATATCTAGAGCTAAGTAATTTTCCTAGATCAGCCTCGTGGTGGCTTGTAGTTGTTCAGCTATTCCCTGGATGGCATGTCGGGGACAGGTGACAAATTCTGCTGATTGTAATATCAATTGTTTATTCAAGCTGGGTGTGGTGGCACATAATTGTAATCCCAGTACTTGAGAGGCTGAGACAGGAGGATTGCAGGTTCAAGGCCAGCCTTAGCAACTTAGTGTCTCAGCAACTCAGTGAGACCCTGTTTCCAAATAAAAAAATAAAATAGATCTGGTGGTTTAGCCCAGAGGTAGAAGGCCCCTGGGTTCCATCCCCAGTACCACACACACGTACAAAATTAATTTACTCTACGTCAAAACCAAAACAAACGCAGCCTACAACTTAGTATATCAACCCCTGTCACCCGTCCATTAGTACAAAGTCCCTCTGTTCAAACCCTAGTGCCCAAAAAGAAAAAACAAAGAAACATAAAAATGAAGGAAGGAAGGAAGGAAGGGAGGGAAAGAGAGAGAGAGAGGAAAGAAGGAAAGAAGGAGGGAAGGAAGGATGGAAGTTCCGTCCTCTGTCATTGCAAAAGTCACGTATCCTCTTAACATTTTTTTGAGAATTCAGAGTGGCTAACCAAGGAGTGCCATTACCAGTGGCTTTTACCAGAAGCAGCCCTTGCTAATGGTTTGGCACCCTGGCCCCGGGCCCGTTTTCTGTTCGGCTTTCCATGCTGTGTGTGCTCGGATGTCTGAGCAGGCATATTAACTAGGCTGTCTCTGCGTTTCTGTGAAGGGGTCTGTGTGTAAAGGGAAGCCTTCTGAATAGTACAGGAAGAGCATTCAGCCACTGGTTTCCATTCATCTGCTGCCAGCCAGGGAGGCAGGGAATGTCAGGAATTTCCTTCTACCCCTGCGTCTGTCTTTTTGTTTGTTTTTATTTGGTCCTGGGGATTGAATCCAGGGGCATTCTACCTCTGAGCTACACCCCCACCCTTTATTTTTTATTTTGAAACAGGGTCTCGCTGAGTCGCTGAGGCTGACCAGGAAGCTGCAGTCCTCCTGCCTGGGCCTCCCCAGGCCTGGGACTGCCTCCCTCTGAGTCCTCTGACTGCTGGCTTCTGGCCTGGCCCTGGGCTCCCCTGGCCGGGCTGCTCGGCCTGCCCTGGGGCTAGAACCGCGCCCAGGCTGGTGCAGAGGCCGCTCCCCACTGGTGAGTCTCAGTGTCCTCTGGAAACCAAGCTCCAGACCCCGCGCTGCAGGCAGCAGGAGCTGACGCCCGGGCTCGGTGGCCCTCGTCTGGGGAAGCGCGTGTGACTTGCCACCGTGCCCTTCCCGACGTGCAGGATTTTGCTGCTGTGGGCTGCAGGGCGCTCCCCCCTGCACTTGAGGAATCCTGACTCCAGCAGTCTGGGTGCTCTGGGGACTGAGTGACTCCTGGCGCCGGATTTTCACGTGCCACGTGTGATCCTGTGTGCCCAGACACAGGCGTGTGTGTGTGTGTGTGTGTGTGTGTGTGTGTGTGTGTGTGTGTGTGTGTTATGGGTAAGGCGGCTGGAGAGTCGTGAGCAGGATCCCTCGGGTGACAAGTGTCACCACAGACCTGACAAGCCTGGACCTCGTCTCTGACCCTCTCCCATCTTCATTCTCGTTTCACGACCTATGAAAACCAGGACGCAGCCAGACCAAGCCTCCATACTCTCTCCGAGTCTAGTTCTCTTCATTTCATGCCTCCAAAGTGGGTTGTGGTCACACTACTACTTGAGCCGGGTGTGGTGGTGCACACTTGTGATCCCAGTACTCAGGAGACTGAGACAGGAGGATCACAGGTTCAAAGCCAGCCTCGGCAACTTTGTGAGGCTCTCAGCAACCTACTGAGACCCTGTTTCCACCTAAGGAATAAAATCGGGCTGGGGGTGTAGCTCAGAAGTAGAATGCCTCTGGGTTCAACCCCTAGTACCAAAAATAAACAAACAAATAGTACTTGAAAAAAGATTGAAAATTAATGGCAAATTGAGCTGGGTGTGGTGGTGCATGCTTGTAATCCCAGTACTTGGGAGGCTGAGACTGGAGGATCCGGGTTCGAGGCCAGCCACAACTTGGTGAGATCCTGTTTCAAAAATAAAGAATAAAAAAATAGGGCTGGGGTGTATCTCGGGGGGGAGGGGGGTTCCATCCCCAGTACCGCAAAAAAAAAAAAGAAAATTAATGGCAAATTGTGAATTAAAACCATAATAAAAAATAGATGCAGTGGTGTACACATATAATCCCAGGGCTTGGGAGGCCGAGACAGGAGGATTGCAGGTTTGAGGCCAGCCTCCACAACAACCCTCGGCAACCTCATGAGACCTTGTTTGAAAATAAAAAATAAAATAGGGCTGGAGGTGTAGCTCAGAGCTAGAATGCCCCTGGGTTCAATCCCGAGTCACACAAAAAACTAAAACTAACACAATAAACAAACTTCTTCAATATAAATCTTTTCAGAGTCTTTAGTATATTGCTAATACCTTATAAACCTCCAGGAGATTTATATCTCCTGATTATGTGTAGTGTTTCTCAAACTTATTTTGCCAGGAACCCTTTTTCCCTCCCCGCAAAAAGCATTTCAGGACGTAGCATTCTGCAGCAGAACTTTGAGAAAATACTCCATTATGCCAATAACCTTTCAAGGTGAGACCTGAAGCCGTATCAACCTCTTGTGGTTGTGAACTTTATTTCTAGAAGCATCTCTTTCTGTGAGCATCCCATAGGTCTTA
This sequence comes from Graphiurus murinus, assembly GCA_004027655.1. Lineage (NCBI taxonomy): Eukaryota > Metazoa > Chordata > Mammalia > Rodentia > Gliridae > Graphiurus > Graphiurus murinus. The sequence goes on along the minus strand of PVLC010005324.1, from coordinate 24,326 downwards.
GTTCTGACCCCAGGGAAATGGAATTGTGTCCTGTTGATTGTGAGGCTGATTGTGGTGTGTCGGTGTGATATTTGTATGGGGAAGCAGTATATCCATCCCAGGCTCGAAGCGATTTATTGCTTTGTCCTCCACAAATGCCGCCCTTTGGTCACTGTGTTATTGGATTTGGGAACTGAGATGTGAACTTTTAACTCATTAAAACCCCCAGGTCCCCAGCAATAAAGCCCTTTAAGTGGCTTCACCAATAGATTTATTTCAAAGTGATTCCATTTGGAGGAAGGAAAGAATTACTAATGCATCATATATACCAACTTCTTTTCAATAATTCATGAGACCCGACCACCCCTGGCCGGCTGAGATTCCGCTCACAGAGTCGGATCCTGGAAAGAGCTCCGTCTTAGACCTGCGCGCCCCTTGCCTCTTTGCTGGAGTTACAGCGGTCTCCACTTGTGTGTGTGTGTGGTACTGGGGATGGAACCCAGGGGCATTCTACCTAGGAACTACACCCCCAGTTCTGCTCTTTTTTTTTTTGAAACAGGGTCTCACTAGGCTGATCAGAGTCTCCCTACTTGCTGAGGCTGTCCTCCAACCTGCGTCCCTCCTGCCTCAGCCTCCCAAGTACCAAGTGCTGGGATTACAGGAGTGCACCACCACGCCCAGCTGGATCTTGACTTTTGAGAAATAAAGTTTGTGTTGACCCTTTTCCTTTGGCGAAGGCTGTTTTGAAAAAAAAGGGAAGGGGGCGTTTTTGTGTAATTGGGCGGAGGACATTGGTATGCATTCCCTACCCTCAACAAAACCAGACCATTTCAAAGGCCCATTGCTTTTCCCCTCTTGGGCGGGAATTCTGATTGTTTTTGACGTTTGAGGAGTAGCTTGCCACAGGGTGGGCTTAACGGGGATTTATGAACGCCCAGGGGGCACGCAAAGGCAGGCTCAGCGAGTGGTGGCTACGCCTGTGGATCTGGAGCCAGGTTTCTGGGACCAGGCGAGTGGGCGGGGTCGGGCTTGTGGGCGGGGTCGTGTGGGCGGGGCCCGAGCTTGTGGGCGGGGTCGGGTGAGTGGGGTCCAGCTCTGCACAGTGCACAGTTCAGTTATGGCGCATCCTCAGCTGCGCCCAGCTTTTTCCCTTTCCGGGACACCACAGAGGCTCCTGGTGACCTCTTCCAGGCAGAGACTTGTGTGGAGTGGCTTGGAGGAGGCAGGTGGCCTGCGGCCTCAGGGCGCGGAAGGGAACCCTACGGGAGCCCACAGGCCTCCAATTTACAAATCTGCTCACTTCTATTTGGCAAGTCCTTACTTCAGGAGAAGGATCGTATGGGGAATACAATGAATGCGTGAAGGTTTTGCTGTTTGCCCGAAAAGCTTTGGGATCCATAATTCCTTCCCTTCCTCCTCATCTTCCGGTACAATGCTTTTTATTTATGTATTTATTTTGGTAGTGGAGGTTGAACCCAGGGGCATTCTACCTCCAACTGCACCCCCAGCCTTAATTTTTCTTTTTTAAATTCGGAAGCAGGGTCTCACTATGTTGCTGAGGCCAGGTACTGGGATTACAGGCGAGTGCCATTGTATCCAGCTGACTGCTTTTTATTTTACTTACAATCCATTTTAATTTAAAATCATTGAAGAAATTTATACCTTGCAAGTCTCATAAGAAAAAAGTAAAAATTACTAGAAATTCCACTGCTAACCTTTTCAGGAACATCATGTTATTGCTGAATAGGAGCATGGTCACACATTTTACCTTAAATTATACTATATGTGCTGCCTAGATGCTATTTTTTCCTCATTTAATAGTATGTCAAACATATCTTTTCCTATAAATAAAAATCCTCCTCATCATCTTAATGATTGTGGAATATTCCATTATATGCACATACGTCCATGGACTCAGGTTAAAACAATAGACATTTATTCCTTACAGTTCTGGAGGTTGGGAAGCTCAGAACCAGAATGTTCCCAGGTGGCCTATGAGAGTATTTCCCTTCCCAAAGCTACACCAATACTGGTCCTGATAAATCTTCTTAATATTTAATAAATTAACAAGTGCCACCAGGCATGGTGGTACATGACTGTCATCCCAGTACTTGGGAGGTTGAGACAGGAGGATCCCAGGTTCGAGGGCATCCTCAACAACTTAGGCTCTAAAATAAGGTCGGGTGTGGTGGCCCACACTTGTAATCCCAGGACTTGGGAGGTTGAGACAGGAGGATCGCAGGTTTGAGGACAGCCTGAGAAACTTAGTGAGGCCCTCTGCAACTTAGTGAGACCTTGTTTCAAACTAAAAAGTAGAATAGGGCTGGGGGTGAAGCTCAAAGGTAGAATGCCCCTAGGTTCAATCTCCAGCACCAAAAATACAAATTAATTAATTAATTAATTAATTAAAATAAATATAGGATTGAGGGTGTAATCTGGAGGTAGAATGCCCCTGGATTCAATTCCCAGTACCAAAAAAAAAAGACTGGACTCTTTCCCAAAATACACATGAAATTCATGTGTTCTGAGAACAATCATCTGTCCTTTGGGGATGACTGATTCTAGAAAGCTGTGATGATAGCTTTGTAACGTTTAGAATGACTGAGCTGCAGTAGCAAGAGGGCCCTGTGTTGGGGAGCCCCGGCCACCCTGCCCGAGCCCCGGCCCCTGCTCCTGGTGGTGGCGCCGCAAGGATCCCGCCATCTTTGCGGTCCTCCGTGTCCCTCCCCGTGGAGCACAGCCTTCCCTCCCTGCTGTGTAATTCTAATGACATTGCCGGGGGTCAGACAGGTTAGATAAGTGATACGCAGTAAGAGGAAAGAAATTCATAGGATGGCACCATTTAGAATAAAACTTGGTTTGGGCTTCTGCCCAAGAGGAGAGAGTTCATGGTCCAGAAACCATGAGTGTATTTGTAGCCAGGGGGGAAAAAGTTATGATTTAATATGAGCCTGGGAGAAATCCTAGGAGGAATTTGCAGATCCTAGAGGGAGGACACAGGATAAACATCTTAATGTTTAATTCAGGATTGCTTAAAACCCGTTTGCTCCGTCTGAGCCTAGCTCTCCTGGTTCTCCACAGTTCCACTCGCTGGCTCCCATGTACTACCGAGGCTCTGCTGCCGCCGTCATAGTGTACGACATCACCAAGCAGGTAAGAACGCCCTGGGGGGGGGGCCTCCATGCCACCTAGGGCGACTCGCTGGCATGAGGGACCAAAGCAGAGACACCTCTGCGTGCGTCTTGCCAGTGACCTGGAAGAGGCTTCCCCATACGGTGGCCAAGGATGACAGCTGTATATCGGGTGTAATTCACCCAGATGTGATGAAACAACTCGGGTTTATCTGCTAAGTTAAACAACAAGGAATGCTCATTTTAAAAATGACTGTCAGCTGGGTGTGGTGACGCACGCCTGTAATCCCAGTACTTGGGAGGCTGAGACAGGAGGATTGCAGATTTGAGGTGAGCCTCTGCAACTTAGTTAGACCATGTTTCAAAACAGAAAATAAAAGACGGCTGGGGGTGTAGTGTGGAGGGAGAATGTCCCTGGGTTCAACCCCCAGTCCTACAAGAAAAAAACTATAGAGGTAAGTGACCTTACCTGCTAATCTTGTTCTCTAGAATGTCAGCTTTTTAAGAAAAAAAATAATTTTTTTCTGCATGTTTTCTAATTAGGAATACTTATTTTCTGCGAGTGTTTTGGTTAAAATACCTAGAATGCCAAGGGTTTTTTCAAGTGTGGAGGTAAATAGCTTAGGCTTGAATGTAGTTACCCCCCCCTTTTTCTGCAGTTTCACTCTTTGCAGTTTCACTTGCCCGAGGGTCAACCACTCAGAAAATATTACATGGAAAATTCCAGAAATTAACAATTCATATGTTTAAGTAACTTTTATCATAGTATATTGTTACACTTACTCTGTTTTGCTACTGTTGTTGTTGATCTCTTACTGCGCCTACCATGTAAACTTTAGCCTAGGCATGCATGCATAGGGAGAAACGGTCTCTGCCGGGCTTTGGGACGCTCCGTGGTTTCAGGCACCTACTGAAGGTCCGGAACGCGTCCCCAAGATAAGGGGGGACTTGTTTGTAATTATCGTGTTGAGGGGCGAGGTTGTTCAGCAGCAAGTAATTGCAGTGGTTCGATGACTTTTTTTTTTCTATTCCTGGAGATTGAATTGCTTACTTTTTTCTCTGACCTACTGACTGACTCAGCCATGTGACAGTTTAATGATCTGTTGCTGTCACATCCCACGAGTTCCCGGCACCCTCTACCTCAAGGTAGAAGGTGTCAACCTTGGCCTGTTTCCTGGAGGACCGTTGGGAACGAAGGCCCAAAAGGAGGCCAGGACTCAACATAGATGTATTTCTTTCCCAAAGTAAGCATGAACATTCAGTTAGTACCGTCATCCTTACTCACGTGGAGTCAACCGGGCACAGTGGTGCACACCTGTTGTCCCAGTTCTTGGGAGGATAAGAGGACCGCAGGTTCAAAGCCAGCCTTAGCAGCTTAGTGAGACCCTATTTCGAAATAAAAAATAAAAAGGGCTGGAGGTGTAGCTTGGAAGTAGAATGCCCCTGGGTTCAATCTCAGTACAAAAGGCTGTGTGTGTGTGTATGTGTGTGTGTGGTGCTGGAGACTGAATCTAGGACCTTGTGCATATCAGGCAAGTGCCCAACCACTGAGCAACATCCTTAGCCCTTATGATATTAAATTAACATTATTTTTAGAAAAAAACAATTACTAATATGATTTTCTTCAACTTCATCGAGTTTTGTTTTTTTTTTTTTTTTTTTTCGGTACTGGGGATTGAACTCAGAGGCGTTCTACCTTTGAGCTACATCCCCAGCCCTATTTTTTTATTCTTTATTTTGAAACCGGGTCTCACTAAGTTTCGGAGTGCCTCACTAAGCAGCTGAGACTGGCCGTGAACTCGGATCCTCCGGTCTCAGCCTCCCGAATGCTGGGATTACAAGCGTACGCCACCACGCCCGGCTTCATCGAGTTTTAATTTTGATAAAAAAAGAGAGCCATGTATAGGCGGTTTAGGTGTAATTTAGACAATGTTAATCACATGAGTTTCCTAAGAATATTTTTCTCCATTAAATTGTGTGACGTTTGTATTGCTACTTGATTGAACTATTGTATCAACAGGTCTTTTCAGTAATTTGTTACACATCCTGTTTAGGATTCATTTCATACCTTGAAGAAATGGGTAAAAGAACTGAAAGAGCATGGCCCAGAAAACATCGTAATGGCCATTGCTGGAAACAAGTGCGACCTCTCGGATATCAGGTAAGATCCATTTAATTGTTTTTCGCGTGTAGTTCGTACCCTTCACCCTGAGTGTCTGTGGGTGAAAAAGTATCACGCTTTTGCTGTTCTCTGGGCTCTCAGTGTAGTAATTTAATTGATGGCCGCTCATCTGTGATAGTCAATGTGGTACTGTTCAACCAGGGTAGCATTAAGGGGAAATGACCCCGATCTGAGGAACCATTCAGAGGTGAACAGTAAAACAAAACCTCCTGTACGCAGCACACTCACACGCTGGCCGTTAGGGGCCTTTGGGCTAGATTGCTTTCTTATTGTTTTATTCCTCATTATCCTCATTCTCACTGCTAACACAAATTTAGTGACACTTTCATAGGGTAAAGGGCATTTGAGTTCTTAATATTTTCCATAGCACCTTGTGTGTGTCCCTTCTAGATTTTCACCTGGTCTGATCTATCTGATATCGCTGTTTTGTTCTAAGAGATCTGAATGTGATGGATTTTAAAGAAGTACTTTTGAGCAAAGCCTCTCCAGTGACAGTGGGTCTTGAAACTTCCTTTGCTTGGCATCTTTGTCGGTTTTCTGTAGCTGTATTGGACTACCTGAGGCTAGGTGTAATATAAAGAGAAGGTGTTTATTTAGCTTTGCCTGAGGTTCAGGAACATGGCCTAACAGTGGAAAAAAACAAAGGGAAGCAGCTGTGTGCAGAAGAGATCGTTTGGCAGGAGAGGAAGCCGCCAAAGAGATTCTCTTTATGTAACAACTACTGCAGGAACTAGCTAGAGTTCAGAGAACCACATTAATCTCTTTCGAAAGTGCTTCCCACAAGGACTTAATCACCATCCATTAAGCCCCGCCTCTTAAAGGTCCCGCCATCTCAACACCACCGCATGGGGACACACTTCAACCAGATCCACAGTGGAGCACTCGGAGGCAGGTCTGTAGGGAACCGGTCCATGTGGATCAGAGTTGATCATCGCTTTCTCTAGCCTGGAGAGCTAGCCATCTTATTAAACAAATCTCAAAAGAAAAACGTAAGCCAGGCATGGTGGCACAAACCTGTAATACTTGGGACCCTGAGACTAGAGGATCACAGGTTTGAGACCACACTCAGCAGTTTAGCGAGGCATTCAGCAATTTAGTGACACTCTGTTTCAAAATAAGAAAACAATAAAAAGGACTGGGGATAAAGCTCAGGTAGAATGCCCCTGGTTTCAATCCCCAATACCCCAAAGAAAAAAGAATGTATAGTAGTCCTCCCTCACCCGTGGAGGATACAGGACAAGATCCCCGTGGATGCCGGGACTGCAGATTGGTGCCTAACCCTATAGTGAGCATGGTTTCTTCTGTACATACCTATCTATGATAAAGTTTAATTTATACATTAGGAACAGGAAAAGATTAATAATAGCAACTAATAATAAAATAGAACAGTTATAATAATACACTCTTAATAAAAGTGACTTAAAACTTATAAATTGTTTATTTCTGGAATTTTCTTTTCTTTTTTTTTTTTTTTGCGGTACTGGGGATTGAACTCAGGGGCGTTCTACCTCCGAGCTACACCCCCACCCCTATTTTTTATTCTTTATTTTGAAACAAGTCTTCCTAAGTTGCAGAGTGCCTCACTAGGTAGCTGAGGCTGGCCGCGAACCCGGATCCTCTGGTCTCAGCCTCCCGAATGCTGGAATTACAAGCGTGCGCCACCACACCCGGCTATTTCTGGAATTTTCCATTTGATATTTTTGGACCCAATCAATTGTGGGTAACTAAAAACATGGAAAGCAAGATCCCTGTTCAGGGGGTCCCCTGTATTGAATTTGTGTTGTCTGTATTCCCTCGGCCAATGTAATTCTCAGGAGTTCCAGTTGTTGATTTTCATAAAGACAACTGCATCATGCTTCTGCTTTTGTTCATTCAAGTATGATTAAGCCAGAGTTAAATAACCAAAGAAAGTGGATCTTGCAAAAGTCCTCAACCTGGCATTTGACAAATTGCTCTGTTTCCCTGGGATTTTGAAAGCTTTATATCACATTGCATCCAGTTGGTTTATAATAACAGCCATGAACACCACTTAATCGTTTGTTTTTCTGAGGGCTTGGGCAAATCTTTTGAACTCCCGAGACTTAGTGCAGATATCTGCCTGCTTTACTGTAATCCTGACAAGCTCGCTGGCCTATTATTCTCTGGAGAGCGGCTTTCGGCCTGTGGCTGGGCGGCAGTGGGTGGACGAGTAGGCCTTTGCTGAGAGTTCCTGACATCTGACACCAACTCGTTATGGTAAAGGGGGACTTTGAACACAGCCAAGCCTCCTGCGTGCCTGTGGGATGGACTAGAATTCCAGAAGAAAATGGTTTCAGGTCACATGGTCTTAGTTAGGACTCTTGATCACATGGAACTGAAATCAAGCTGAAATTAAATTTAGGAAAAAGGGGAATCTACTGGACGCTACTGGTGTCCACATGGTAAGAAATGAGCCGCCTTGCGCTCTGATCTTGGATCTCCTCTTGCATTTGTCTTTGTAGACATTAGCCTGGATTTCCCAGGTTGCCTGGAGGCGTCTTGGTCAGGGAGGGGATTCAGGTCCACGAGGATGGAGGAGTGAAGGTCCCTGAAGGGGGGCGCTCCCGAGATAGGTGAGACACGCCAGACACAACATGTGTGCACGTGTCCCTTTGCCACCAGGACCTTAAGCCACCCCCCTTCTGCGGTGGAAGTCGCCGTGAGCTGGTACTGTATTCTGCTGTGCGGGCCTTCTGATTGGGCCCAGCTGATGCCTTCAGGATGCCCGGCTAACATAATCCACCCATCTCGCTTCCAGTGCTAAGTGCTCTCACAACGCCTGCATTCAATGGGAAAGACGCCAGGGCGGACCAGCGACTGCGGTCAGTGGTGACGACAGGGGTCCCTGCCCCCTGCAGTCCAGATGTTCTGGGTGAAATGCTGGTCTCAACCAGGTATGAATGAGGCCACTCAAGATCCTGCCATTGCGGTTTAAAGTGCAGAATATATAGCTTTTGTTGTACAGAAATTATTTTATTGTTTGGGACTGGTGATTGAACCCGGGGCATTCTACCTCCAAGCTACATCCCAGCCCTTTTAATTTTTTTATTTTGAAACAAGGTCTAGCTAAGTTGCTGAGGGCCTCGCTAAGTTGCTATGACTGGCCTCAAACCTTTGATCCTCTTATCTCAGCCTCCCAAGTACTGGGATTCCAGGCCTAAGTGTTTCTACATACAAGATTATGTTATTTTTCTTCTTCCTTTATGATATGGGTGTCTTTTATTTCTTGTTGTCGAATTGGCCTCATCAGAACTTCCAATACAATGCTGAGTAAAGGTGGTAAGAATTGATGGCATTCTTTTTTCTTTCTGACCTTAAGGGCAGAGCATTTAGTCTTTCTCCATGAACTAGGATGTTAACTGCATAGTGAATATATTTATTTGAGATCTTTTGTAATGTAGGCATTTACAGTCATAAATTTTCCTGTAAGTACTACTTGATCAGCATCTTGTAACTTTGGTTGGATATGTTCTGGTTTTAATCATCTAAAAACATTTTCTGACCCATTGCTTATTTAGTAGTGTACTGTTTAATTTTTGTACACTTGTGAATTTCCCAAATATCTGGTTGGCAATGATTTCTTTTTTTTTTTTTTTTTTTTTGCGGTACTGGGGATTGAACTCAGGGGCATTCTACCTCCGAGCTATACCCCCAGCCCTATTTTTTATTCTTTATTTTGAAACCGGGTCTCACTAAGTTGCGGAGTGCCTCACTAGGTAGCCGAGGCTGGCCTCGAACCCGGATCCTCCGGTCTCAGCCTCCCAAATGCTGGGATTACAAGCGTGCGCCACCACGCCCAGCTTGGCAATGATTTCTAATTTAATTCCATTGTAATCTGAAACATACTTAATATAATTTTAATTACTTTAGATTTTTTGAGGTTTAGTACATGATCATATTAGAGTATGTTTCATGTGAGCCTAAGGCTAGTAAGTTTTTTTTGTGTGTGTGATGTTGGAGGTTGAACTCAGGGGCATAATACCTCTGAGCTATACCCCCACTCCTATTTTAGTTTTTATTTTGAAACAGGATCTCACTAACTTGCAGAGAACCTAAATTGCTGAGACTGGCCGAGAACTTGTGATCCTCCTGTCTCAGACTCTCAAGTACTGGGATTATAAGCATGTGCCACCATCCTGATGGCTAGTAAGTTTTTGACACCTGTTTTTATTCCTTGCTATTCTCCCTTAGAAAGAGAAAGAGAAATTGAGCTGGGCGTGGTAGCACATGCTTGTAATCCAGTACTTGGGAGGCTGAGACAGGAGGATCCAGGTTCGCTGCCTGCTTCAGCTACTTAGGGAGGCCTTTCACAACTTAGTGAGACCTTGTTTCCAAATAAAGAATAAGAAATAGGACTGGGGGTGTAGCTCGGAGGCAGAATGCCCCTGGGTTCAATCTCCAATACTGCAAAAAAAAAGAGAGAGATTGAGATTGAAGGCCACCTTCTACAGATAACCCTTATCTTTCTAGGATTATATTTTGTTTTTATTTTTAGGATTATATTTCCATGAAAATTGATGCTAGTGTTCCATCTATGATAGTGATATGATTTTCTTTTTAAATGTTTAGAAAGTTGATATATGTGCATGATATTAATGTCTACATTGACAATTTCAAGGAATATGACCCCCTCCCCCAAAAAAATCTAACTAAATTGAACAAGTGGGTTTAGCAAAAAAAGGGCTGGGAGTGTAGCTTGGAGGTATAATGTCCCTGGGTTCAATCTTGACTACAAACACACACACACACACACACACACACAAAATGAATCATAGATTTTAATTTAAAACTATGGAACCTTTAGAAAAAACTCCTAAGAGAAAATTTTTAAGATCTAAATCTAGGCAAAGAGTTCTTAAACTTGACATTAAAAACATGATGCATATAAGGAAAAATTGACAATTGGACCTCCTCAAAATGAAAAATGTTTGCTCTGTGAAAGCCAGGCAGCAAGCTAGGAGGAAAGATCTGCAAACCACCTGTCTACAAGGTCTGGTGGGCAGACTCTGTAAAGAGCTCTTGTGGGCGTAGTGACGTACGCCTGTAATCCCAGTACTTGGGAGTTTGAGACAGGAGGACCACAGGTTCAAGGCCAGTTTCAGCCACTCAATGAGACCCTCAGCAGCCTAGTGAGACCCTGTTTCAAAATAGGGGGAAAAAGGGAGGGGGGGATGCTGTGGTTGTAGCTTGGAGGTAGAATGCTGCTGGGCTTAATCCCTAGTACCAAACAAACATAAAAACTCAAAACCAGAAAAAAACTCTTAAAACTGAACATGTAGAAAAGAAAGCATAATTTGAAAATGGGCAAAAGACACAGACATTTTACCCAAGAGAATGTGGAGATGGGGGCAAGTGTGTGAAAAGACGTTATCAGACCCGTCTCAGTGGTTAAAGCGAAATCTCTGGCCACACCTGGCGCTGGCGGGGGGACACGACAGGTCACCTGCCCGTCGCTGAGACGAACGGAAAGTGCTGCTAGTGTGCTCGGCCGCTCGGCAAAGCAGTTTGTCACTTTCTTACAGAACTAAATATGAAATGACCATGTGGCCTGGCAGCTCCATGCGTGGGCCTCCGTCCCAGAGAAACAAGAACTTATGTTCGCACAAGCCCTGCACATGAATATCCATAGGTTTATTTGTGACCGTCCCAAACTAGAATCAGCCCAGATGCCCTTCAACAACTGAATGGTTAAACAACGTGGGGTGCATAAAATATTTATTGGATTCGGCAGGAAAAGGAAATAAACCGCAGATGCATGCGGCTCGGATGAATTTTCCTGGGAGTTATACCGAGCAAATGAAGCTGTTAGCTTTCCATTACTGTAACAGATCACTAACACAAATCGACGTATAGAGAGAAAAGGGTTATTGTGACTCACAGTTGTGGAGGTTTCAGTCTGTGACTGATCGGTCCCCTTGCTTTGGGCTTGTGATGGCGCCATATGTCAGGAGCACAGGACAGGGTAAAGTAACCCTGAGCCAGGAATGAAAGGGAGATGGAGAAAGAGGCGGGGTTCCGTGATTCCCATCAAGGGGACGCTCCCAGTGACTGCCAACTCCCACTAGTCTCCAGCTCCCACGTTGCCACCACCCTCGAAGGCACCAACCGGGTGACGTCCCGGGTCTAGACAACAGCAGAAAGTAATCCCCAAGGTTTTATGGTGTGCGATTCCATTCAGATGGTATTTTTTGAATGAAAACTTTTCAGAAATAGTGGACAGATGAGTGAGTGGCGTCCAAGGGTTGTGGCTGGGTGGGCCAGGAGGGGCAGGGCTGGGTGGGTCGGGAGGGGCAGGGCTGGGCTGGGAATAGAAGGGCAGCTTCAGGGATCTTGTGAATCTGGAATTGTTCTGCCTCTTGTCTGTGGTGGTGAACACATGGGATGAAATTCACACACACACACACACACACACACACACACACACACGTGACTACATATAAACCTGGGAAAATCCGAATAAGATAGAATGTGTCAATAGTAACATCCTTTTTGTGATGTTACAGTATAGTTTTTTCAAAGTGTGAGCATTTGGGGAGGGAACACAGTGTAGAAGGAATCTCTTCCTAGTATTTCTGATAACTGTATGTGAACCTATCAAGAAAGAGTTCAACGAACAAAAAGTTCATTTGGGTAGAAACAATAAACATGAGAACATGGTACATGTGTACATATATATGAATGTTCATTATGAATGAGTCTTATATGCAGAAGGCAAAAATTGCAAAGGGGGTTATATCTGACTACAGTTTTGTAAACATTCTGGGCCCCATGATTAACCACCCTCAGCACATCCAGTGTACAAAAGGAACACAGGCTAACTGTTCAAAACTCCCACTGAGAGCTGGGCATGGTGGCGCATGCTTGTAATCCCAGCACTCAGGAAGCCGAGACAGGAGGACCAGGGTTCGAGGCCAGCCGCGGCTCAGTGGTGGTTTGTCAGCATTTTTACCCATGCAGCCGGAACAGCTGATGCACACAGCTGGGAGGAGGGAGCACTGATTTGCTCAGGCTCCAGGCAGCAGGTGGGGATCCTTAGGGGATCCTTAGGGCGTCATGGCGGATGCAGACAAGCAGAGGTGAGAGCTAGCACCAGCTCCGGAGGGCAGGATAGAGGGGAACCCAGGGGAGGACGCTGTCCCTGCCACACCCCAGGGACCCGCCCGCAACATGGCTGCCAGGTCTACCACATGACATCTGGGGACGTTTTAAATCCAAACTGTAATGGTAGTAGAGAGCCCTGGTGTGATCCTCAGCGTTAAAAAACACACACACACAAACCAACCGGAAGCCAGTCTTAACGAGAGCAAAACCCTCCCATTTAGGAAAAGGGAGGGGGGTCTCCTGGATTGGTCTCTGCCCAGGGCATCTGTGTTTCCCGTGAGACAGGAATCGTCTGGTAAGTGACAGGGCCTGCGACCTCTGGCCTCTGCTCCTGTGACACCTTTCCATGGCCGGAGAATCAGGTTGCTGGTCAGCCAAGCTGGCTGCTCTAGATTCTGCCTGCTGGCATGAATTTTCGGGGTAGTTAGCCAAATCCCTAAGCCCCAGCCCTTCCCCAGAGTTTGGCCTCCTTTTACTCTAATCCCCGAAGGCTTTCTTTCCTCTGAATTCCCAGAAGACTGGATTTTTCTTTTGGTGTTGCAGAGGAACAGCGTGTGTGTGTGTGTGTGTGTGTGTGTGTGTGTGTGTGTGTGTGTGTGTGTCTTGTCTAACATTGATCCTCTAAGCTTGTCAGTCCTTAAAGGGAGCGCTGCCTGGTGTACTTGGGGTTTGCTGAGATGGAAGTAGAATCAACTCTGACCCTGACTCAGCGCATGTGAGGCATCGGCGGGCCCCAGTGCTTGGCAGAGGGGACGCCCATTCAGTGGCCAGTGTGTTTCATGTCCACGAATGTTCCAAAGGTTACTACAGAGCCAGGTGCAGAGGCCCACACCTGCGATCCCAGTGCTTGGGAAACTGAGACAGGAAGATGGCAGGTTCGAGGCCAGCCTCAACAACTTAGCAAGACCCTGTTTCAAAATAAAAAAAATTTTTTTTTAAAGGCTGAGGGTATAGCTTGCAGAGCCTCGGCGATGCAAAAAGGAGAAGAAACTGTGTGGCTTGCCTGGTCAAGAAGGCAGGAGAAGCTGGCACAAATGCCAAGCCAGTAACACATGGGCAGGGCCCAAGACAGGGTTCTACAGGACCGAGTGCCCTGCCGTCTAGTTAGAAATCTTTTCAGAAAACCTGGGGAGCTCACAGAGGCTGTACAGCCTTGTCCTGGGCAGAAAAGTGGGGCAATTATGTGTTGAAAAGAAAGAGGAAGAAAAGAAATAGGAAGCCTCACCTCCATGGTGTTAGAAGTTTCATGAATATAAGAACCCACGGCAATCTTGTTAAAAAGTTTGATCCCAGCTGAGCGTGGTGGTGCACGTTTGTAATCCTAGTACTTGGGAGGCTGAGACAGGAGGATTGCAGGTTCAAAGCCAGTCTCAGCAAGTTAGCGAGGCTCCAGCAACCTAGGGAGACCCTGTTTCCAAATAAGAAATAAAATTGGGCTGGAGGCATAGCTTGAAGGTAGAATGCCTCTGGGTTCCATCCCCAGTGCAAAAAACAAACAAACAAAAAAGTTTGATCCCAGGATCCAGTTCCAGAGACTCTGATTCAATAAGAAGAGGGAGGTGGGTGTGGTGGCATAGGTCTGTAATCCTGGCACTTGGGAGGCTGAGACAGGATTGCAGGTTTGATGCCAGTCTCCGCAGTTAGCAAGATCCTCAGTAGCTTAGTGAGATCCTACTTCAGAATGAAAAATAGCCCGTCGTGATGGCACACGCTTGTAATCCCAGTACTTGAGAGGCTGAGACAGGAGGATCGCAGGTTCTCAGCCAACCTCAGCTACTTAGTGAGGCCCTTGCAACTTAGTGAGACCCTGTTTCAAAATAAAGAATAAAAAAATAGGAAGCCGGGCGTGGTGGCGCACACTTGTAATCCCAGCATTCGGGAGGCTGAGACCGGAGGATCCGGGTTCACGGACAGCCTCAGCTACCTAGTGAGGCATTCCACAACTTAGTGAGACCCTGTATCCAAATAAAGAATAAAAAATAGGGCTGGGGGTATAGCTCGGAGGTAGAATGGCCCTGAGTTCAATCCCCAGTACCGCAAATAAATAAATAAATAATAAAAAAATAGGGCTGGGGATGTAGCTTAGAGGTAGAATGCCTCTGGGTTCAATCTCCATTACCTCTCCCCACACACATACTAAGTAAATAAGTAAATAAACAAACCAAATAACAGAATTTGAGATGAAGAATAAAAATGTGATGAATTCTAAACACTCAAAGTACAAAATCAGTGCACATTGTAAGGCACCAAAGTCTCCATAGATATCGTGGCAAGAATTAAATGCACCTTGTACTTTTTTTTTAAATGATGGTACTAGGGATTGAACCCAGGAGCATTCTACCTCCAAGCTACACACCCAGCCCTTTTTTATTTTGAAACCGGGTCTCTCCAAGTTGCTGAGGGTATCAAATTGCTGGAGCTGGCCTTGAACCTTCAATGCCCCTGGACTCAGCCCCCCAGGTACTAGGATCACAGGCATGTGCCACCACGCCCAGCTTGCCCTTGCTTTCCGTGGGCGGGGAAGGCAGAGTTGAGGCTGTGCTGTTCCAGTGTGTGTTTTGTGCCTTCCGGCATTGCCACCTTCTACTGGTGCTATGCAGGGCGCTTTCTATAACCTTAAGATCAGGAAGATAGTCCCTATATTAATCATTGTTCACAAGCTTCCCAGTGTTAATTTTTTGACTTTAAATCACTTGGCAAGATTTTTACAGATGCTGCCTAATTTCCCCGTGTTGATATCCAGTGTCTCAGCATTATTGGTTGAAAGTCCATTCCTTTCCTCTGGCCTGCAAGGCCGCTCCAGGCTTTCAGCATGTCTCTCCTGTGTCTGGTCTGTTGTAGGCTCGCTGTTCTGTTGGATCATGTACCCATCCTGTACTATCTTATTACTACAACTTTATCATGAGTCTTGATTAAATGAGCTGAACTTAGGATATGCGCTGGGCTTTTGAACCAGTATATGTTGGCCTAGAAAAGACTTTCTGAGAGTGTATAATTGCATAAAGATACATTATGGTCTGGGGAGACTGCACTTATTTTAGACTTTGAATGAGAACGCCATGTTGGCTGGCTAATTCACCACTGAGATCAAAATGTGGGACAAGAGTAACTAGGAGGAGGAAAGGTTTACTTGGCACACAGTCTAGCGGTTCAACCCATGGTTGCCGAACTCCAAGGCAGAACCGGCATGGTGGCAGGGCATGGTGGAGCAAAAGGTCTCCGCTCCTGGCAGCTGGGCAGCAGAGAGAGAGCGAGCAGAGGGGACCCAGCCGCACCTCAGGGAGCAGCCTCTTGCAGCTGCGCCCACCTTTGCCGGGGACCAGGCTTCACCACAGCAGCAAGAGGGCGTGCTCCGGACCCACACCCTACCACGGTGCTGAGGTTTTAATTTCGTTGCTCCAGCTGCCCCGTCTTTCTGTCGGCTGCTGCTCCCCTTTGACACCTGCCTGTCATTTTGAGGATGTCCTTGTTTCCTGGTGCGATAAGATGTCCCAGGCTCATCTCATATATTTTCGGCTCCAGCCCAGAGCCAGCCATTTCTCTAAGGAGCCCGGTTCCTTGTATTGGAAAATGGTGTTAAACACCCAGATCTGAACGCTGGGTGTGCTCATGCTTTTCAGCCCTCTAAGTGAACAGAGGTAGGAAATAGAGTGTGCGTGCTCGCTAATGTCTGTATTTACCCAACTGTGTTTATGTTAAGACAATTTTCATTCATGTCGATGTCTCTGACTAATCCAGAACCGCAGGCCTCACTCTGACCTTCTTTGGGGGCTGGGGGAGGGATGTTTTTAAAAAGTCGTCAGCGATTGTGTGATTAGGCCGAGTGGTAAGCTTTTGTTCCTGGAGGTTTTCTTAGAAGACAGAGTTATCTTTTCGTCTCCACTTCACACACTCCCCAGGAGTTTGAGATTGATAGTGCAATTTGCATTAAGAATTACAACGGTCTCAGTCATATAATAACCTCCAGATCCGTCTGCTGTTTGCTTTGGCAGTGGCCTAAACCAGGTCCCTCAGCGCCATCTTCATGGCCAGCCCTCGTTGAGGCCTTGCCGTGTGCCAGGGACCACTGGTTTTTTTTTTTTGGAGGGTGGTGGTGGTGCTGGGGATTGAACCCAGGGGCATTCTACCTCCAAGCTGCACCTCCAGCTCATTTTATTTTATATCTTGAAACAAGGTCTTGCTAAGTTGCAGAGGAATCCTCCTGTCTCAGCCTCCCAAGAACTGGAACTACAGGCATGAGCTACTGTGCCCAGATGTGCCAGGCTCTACTATCAGTTTATGTTCGTCCCTGAAACCCCATGAAAAAGTTACTATTAAAAAACAAACAAAAACAAAAACAAAAAAACGCGTAGTGGTGCATGCTTGTAATCCCAGTACTTGGGAGGCTGAGACCGGAGGATCCGGGTTCGCAGCCAGCCTCAGCTACTTAGTGAGGCCCTCCTCAACTTAGTCAGACCCTGTTTCAAAATAAAGAATAAAAAATAGGACTAGGGGTATAGGTTGGAGGTAGAATGCCCCTTGGTTCAATCCCCCGTACCGCAAAAAATAAAAGACCCCCCAAAAAGTTACCATTATGTTCCTATATTATTCTTAAGAAAGCCGAGGCACAGAGCAGTGAGCGCCTGCCCCAGGTCCTGTAGCTGAGAAGGAGAAGAGCCCAGTTCTAAAGTGCAGTCCTCTGTTCCCGAGTCTGTGGTCTTGACTTTCATCTCCTGCGAAGTAAGGTCCAGATAGGATCCATGACTAAGGACTGTCTCCAAACTATCAAGAAAGAAAATGGCAGCTGGTTTGATCCTGCTCGGAGGATGGTTTGCAGTGGTTCTCTGGCCTTTTCAGGACTAACCTAAATTTCTATCTGGAAAAGCGGGTCTTAGTGTGCAAAGGAATGCCTGGTACTTGGGAGGCTGAAACAGGAGGATGGCAGGTTTGAGGCCAGCTTTGGTGACTTAATGAGACCCTCAATAACTTAATGAGACCCTGTTTCAAAATACAAAGGGCTGGGGGAGCAGCTTAGAGGTAGAATGCCCTTAGGTTCAATCCCCAGCACCAAAAAAAAAAAAGCAAAAGAATGGCCAAGTCCCCTAAGAGAACCCATGTTGTTCTCCTTCAGGAATCCTCCTTCCACTACAAATTCTGGTATTTTCCATGAGAAGCAATCCATGTGCGTCTCTGGGGAGAGCCTGACACGGCCTGTTTGAACTTGATACCAGGACCTTGGTCCCAGGTGAGCAGCAGTTCCCGACAAAGGGATTAAGTCGGAAAGGCCCCGTGGGAACAGAAATTCTTCCCAGGGTTCCCGTGTCCGGTCTGGAAGGGCCGTTGTCCAATTTGACATTTGCTGCAAAGATGGTAACTGTTCTGAGTTTTTGAACTCAGAACAAGAAGAGAACTCAGTTTTGGTTTTAGTTCCACCGCCCCAGTAAACCAATCTGTGTCTGTAAGAACCAGCGTTTCCAGCAGAGATCTTGCTGCTTTCAGCGCTGTTAAGACGCTGCCTCATCTGTGCTGCACGGACGTTTTGGGTATTTAGGGGAAATACGAGCTGCTGGAAGCACAACAAACCCTGGCGGTGCGTTTCAGTGGGTGCTGGAGGGAACGGCAGCACGGCCCGCGAGAGTCGGTTTCACTGCGCAGCCTTCCTGGACTTGATTCTAATAGCACGTTGTGAATGATTCCCACGCTCTGGCTGTAATACCTTAACTATGTGGGAGGGTGTGTGTGTGTGTGCGTGTGTGTGTGTGTGCGTGTTTGTGTGTGTAACTGGGGATTGAGCCCAAGGGGCATTCTACTTCCAAGCTACACCTCCAGCCCTATTTTATTTTTATTTTGAAATGGTCTTGCAGAATGTCACTACTTGCTGAGGCTGTCCTGGAGCCTGGAATCCTCCTGTCTCAGCCTCCCAAGAACTCGGATTACAGGTGTGCACCACCACGCCCAGCTTCTGGGATGGTTTGTTTTGTTTTGTTTTTGTGGTACTGGGGATGGAACCCAGGGGCATTCTACCTCCGAACTACACCCCCAGCCCTATTTTTTTTTCTTTATTTTGAAACAGGGTCTCACTAAGTTGCGCAGGGCTGCACTAAGTAGCTGAGGCTGGCTGGGAACCAAGATCCTCCTGTCTCAGCCTCCCAAGTACTGGGATTACAAGCGTGAGCCACCATGCCTGGCTTCTGGGATGGTTTTGACAACAAAAACTGAGTTCCACTGGACACTTAGCCATCTCTGCTCACTGCAGCCACCTCACTGTGGCTGAGGGACAAGAAATTTAAGTGAGATAGTACATGCTATATTCTGGGAATGTGGCAGAATACAAAATGCTTAGTTATTGCCATTGCAGAATTTTAGAGCTATACTATACATGCTAGAAATCATCAGAAGATTCAGTTCATTGTTCTTTTTTTATTTTATTTTAGTAGTACTGGCAGGATACTCAGGGGCATTCTACTTCTGAGCTATACCCCCAGCCCTATTTTTTTTGAAACAGGGTCTCACTAAGTTACAGAGGGCCTCACAAGTTGCTGAGGCTGGCTGGAAACCTTTGAACCTCCTGTCTCTGCCTCCCAAGTACTGGGATTACAAGCATGTGCCACTATGCCCAGCTTGTTCTTTTATTTTTCCCCTGCACTGCAAGATGGCACCTGACCAGTGGGTATTTTATTGATACAGATTTCCAAACTCTTGTCTTCATAGTATCAGATCATGAATCAGATAGTGTGAAAATCTCACATTTTACAGTCCACCACCTCAAAGGATTATTCTCGAGCTTTAAGATGTGTCAGAGGCTGTGGGGAGGCTTTCTACAATGCAGGTTTCTGGGGTTTGCACAGAAGACAGTCTGGCTCAGGAGGTCTGCGGCACAGCGATCTTCTTGTTTAACAAGTCCCAAATAATCACTGATAGCGGTGGTCAGTAGAACATTCTTTGAGAAACGAGGCCCTAAGGATTCCTGGGCTGTCCTTGGAGAGGGTCTGTTATTCAGTGATGAAGAAGGCAGGAAGCGTGGTCTCATTTCATCTGCTTGTTTTTATATCAAGGTGTTTTGTTTTTTAACTTGGGCGTTTAATTTTCTGGGAAGCCAGGGGCTTCAAGGTCCTGAAGGCTTCTCAGCAGACGTGGTGGGTTGTGGTTCAGCTTCCGTGAACTATTTGGCATCGCCTTGTCACATTCCCAGCAGGGCCTCCACACCCAAAGATGCCTGATCTGATGTATGAATATTGTGATGCTTGTTTTCATGTGAATTTATTTCATTAGGATTAGGACTACCGAGATTGTTTCCTGAGTAACTGTTAGAATAGAGTATCTGTTCTTTTACCTATACACAAAAAACAAAAGTAGAAAATAAGAGAGAAGTTAAATTCTTCATGATAATAGCAATACAAACTTATAATACCTAGTAATCAAACTTTTTATATGTATGTACTTTTAAAAAATGTTTGAATATGTAAATCTTAGAAATGAATCCAGCAAGAAATCAGCAAAATCTAAATAGATAAAAATTTACGACTCTACTATAGGACAGAAAAGATGCAAATGAAAATGTGTATTTTTTTCCTTGGAAAGGATGACTCAGTTTTATGAAAATGTCGGTTTGCTCTAAATTAATCTGTGAATCCCCAAAGATGTTAGTCAGATTACCAAAATGTCCTTTGTAAAAAGAGATTTTACAGAATGATCCTAAAATTCATCGAGAAAAACAAATAGGCAAAAACAGTCTTGGTGGGGTACTAATCCCAGAAGATACTGAAATATGTTTTAATGATTCAGTAATATATCACGGCCACAGAACTCAACAGAAAGATCAATGAACAGCTTAGAGAACCAAGAAAAGGGATGAAATATATAAGGAGATTTCTTTTATGATAAAAATGACTTTGAAACTCAGTGTAAAAAAGGAGTAATTCAATACAAACTGTTGAGAAAATTAGCGAGTCATAGGGGAAAATGAGAAGTTAAATTCAAAATGGAACCAAGATTTAAACATAAAATAATGAAACTATAAAAATTAGACAAGCGGGTGAATTTTAAAAGTAATTTTGGAATTGGAATGAATTGTTTAATGATATAAAGCTCAGAAGCCATAGAGGAAAATGATTAGAAGCTTGACAGTGTAAAAATGTTTGTGTGGCCAAAATGCTGCAAATAAGATGTAAACCCAAACAGAAAACGTGGAAAATATTACATAAAAGACTTAATATATAAAGAGCACTTACAAATAGAGGAAAATCTCAAATAGCACCACAACCAAAACGAGGCAGAGAACATGCTCAAGGATGCTACAGAACAAGAAACACCCATTCGTGGCTCACAAGTTACTCAGAATTATTTTCATATTTTTAATCAGGAAAATGCTTCGGCATGGCACGGTGGAACTCCTCTGTGATCCCACCACTGGAGAGACTGAGCTAGGAGGATCGTGGGTTTGAGGACAGCCTCAGCGATGTAGTGAGACTCTCGGCAACCTGATGAGACCATGTTTCAAAACAAAAAAATAAAAAGAGCTGGGAGAGCCGGGCGTGGTGGCGCACGCTTGTAATCCCAGCATTTGGGAGGCTGAGACCGGAGGATCCGGGTTCGAGGTCAGCCTCAGTGACTTAGTGAGGCACTCTGCAACTTAGTGAGACTCGGTTTCAAAATAAAGAATAAAAAATAGGGCTGGGGGTGTAGCTCGGAGGTAGAATGCACCTGAGTTCAATCCCCAGTACCGCAAAAAAAAAAAAAAAAAAAGAGCTGGGAGTTTATCTCAGAGGTCGAATGCCCCTGGGTTCAATCTTCAGAATGGAAGGGAGGGAAAGAGGGGAAGGAAGGAAGGGAGGAAAGGAGGAAGGGAGGAAGGAAGGAAGGGAGGGAGGGAAGAAAGGAAGGAAGGAATGGAGAGAGGGAGGGAAAAGGAGAGGAAGGAAATGCGCTCTTAGGGTCACTTACAGAAATTAGTGCGCTTAACGAGTTGGCTCTGTTTATCTGTGGGGCGCTGAGAAGGGCGGGGAGCCTTTGGCAGCCTTGGATAGAGGGTTGAATTAGACGTGCGGGTAGAGGCCTCTACTTATTTTGCTCACTTGTATCAATTCCTCCACCTTTAGGCGTTTAGTAAGAAACTGGTGCCATGCCGTAATCCTCACAAATACAGCTTGCTAAAGATTTATTTACTGATACACAGCTGGGTGCGGTGTTGCATGCCTGGAAAATCCTCGTACCTAGGAGGCTAACATGGGAGGGTGGCAGGTTCAAGGCCAGCCTCAGCAACTTAGTGAGACCCTGTTTCGAAATAAAGATTAAGGGGGCTGGGAATGTAAAACAGAGGTAGAAGGCCCCCAAGCTCAACCCCCAAGACCACAGATAAAGACCAAGAAACACGGATACAGCAGGACATTGCTCCAAGGATTTTTAATAAAATAATACCAGCTCATTTAACACTTCAAACCATAAAGCAGGTTGAACGGAGGCTGGGTGGGGAAGTGGGCGTCCAGGGGTATTTACTGAAGGGGAGCACGAGTACTTTTGAGAGCCGCACTTGAGCCTGGAAGCGCTCACCTCCTCACACCGGCACCCTAGGCCACCAGAAGCCCAGAGGAGCACACTGCACGCTCAGAGACCAGGGACTGAGGGAGGAGGGAGGCCCTTCTGCTGGTAACCGCTGATTCCTGCTCCTCCGCCTCACGGCAGACTTCCGGTTCCCTCTTGGTGCACCTGCCTTCCCTCCGCCTGCATTGATGGAGGAGGGCCGAGTTGCCGGGTGACACCCACACACGTCAAAACCAGGGTCTCTGTTGGGTAGCACGGGCCTGTTGGAAGTTCTAGAGCCCGCAGGAATGCGGAAGACAAGCTGATGAGTCAGGGCCCACCTAGGAGGAGCCCCCCTGCCCCGGGTTCTTCCAGTCCCTGAGTCGCCCTCTTGCCCACTGGTGGGGCAGGGGCAGGGCAGGGGCAGGGCAGGGGCAGGCCAGCCTCTGCCCCCGGGGCTGTTCACTCTCTCAGCGCTGACCACACTTCCCGTCAAGTCCCCTTGGCCCTCGGCTGCCCACCTGACTTGGGGTGGTTTGGTGTTTACTGATTGCCTCTTAGGTGCCGGGTTCTGTGAGGGTCCCCGACACGAAATCCCAGGGTCCTGGCCTTGCACACCCAGCCCGTTTGGGGAGACGGTTTCCCAAGGGGAAGGCATACACACTCTACCCCGCATCAGTAGCCATATGCCCCAGCCCTTCAGGAGCCAGGCACAGAGTCGCTACAGGGGTAGGGGCGTGGGGGGTGTGGGCCCGGCGGAAAGTCAACTCCTGAACAGGGAGGACATCGGAGGGGCAGCAGGGCAAGCCTGAGAAACAGCAGAAGGTACGTCTGTCAGGAATGGCTGTCACTTTGGGTAAGCGGAGGAAAGGTGAGCCTCGGAGCTTCCTCCTGCTGAGGCCGTGGTTTGGTCCTGAGGGATCCGAAGACGCGGTCCCAGCCGTGGGCCTGTGCACAGCACATGGCCAGCTGCTGGAGGAGCAGGTGGAGGCAGCTGCAGGCAAGCTAAGTACTGCAGAGGGCGAGCCGGGCGTGGCGGTGTGCGCCTCTGATCCCAGTACGTGGGAGGCTAAGACAGGAGGATTGCAGATTGGAGGACAGCCTCAGCAACTTAGGGAGACCTGGTTTCAAGATAAAAAAAATACAAAGGGCTGGGGATGTAGCTCAGAGCTACGGTGCTCCTGTGTTCAATCCCCAGTTAAAAAGAAAAGAAAAGAAAGAAAAGAGAAGGAAAGAAGAAAGATGGACCGAGGTAGAGGAGGCTGGGCTGGGATCCAGGGCGAGCAGGCTTTCTCCGGTAGCCTCCAGGGGTGTGGCAGGGGAGTGGGGGATGACTCAGTGGTTTCAAGCTTGGGAAATTCACAGGCTTATGGGAAGAACGGCACATTTGTGGGTGAAAGGTAGTCAGTCAGGCTGTGTGTGTGTGTGTGTGTGTGTGTGTGTGTGTGTGTGTGTGTGTTACTGGGGATTGAACACAGGCATTCTACTCTGAACCACACCCCCAGCCCTGCTTATATCTTTATTTGAGATTGAACTTAGAGGCATTCTGCCTCCAAACTACATGCCCAGCCCTTTTTATTTTGTGTTTCAAAACAGGGTCATGCTAGGTTGCTAATGTTGGCCTCAAACCTGTGAACCTCCTGTTTCAGCCTCCCCATTCCTGGGATTACGGGCAAGTGCCACCATATCTGGCTAAAAACCGTATTGAACATCAAAAGCGACTGGCAGCGTGTTTATTTACCCCTTGACAATTAGCTGCAGTTTACCTGCTTAATCACCTACCACAGTGCCCAGCATCAGGATACTCTGTATTGGTTGAAGAAGGTGACCCAAAGTCGCCGGATCCGAGTCTCCTGAGTCAGGATTCCAGGCCGGTGGTGGCGACCTTGCGGCTCTGCACTTCTGAGACAGAGCGGAGGGCTTCTCAGTGCCTGCTGCTGAAGAGCATACCCCACCTCCCCAGGGCTGCTCTCTGGGTTGTAGTGGCATGCCAGGAGGTGCCCTGCGGTGCACTCGGTTCCAACGCTACTGCCCGGCCTGAGCACAGACCCAGGAGCTGGGGGTCAGCTCCCAAGTCGGCTCCATTTCAGACTCCAGCTGCAAGGCTCCTGTGTTCCCAACTCAACCACACTTCTGGCCAGCAGACTTCGCATGAGGGGGCTCCGGCGACCTCCCCTCAGATTAAGTCATTTGCTAGGATGAACTCAAGAATTCAGGAAAGCCGGGCGTGGTGGCGCACGCTTGTAATCCCAGCATTCGGGAGGCTGAGACCGGAGGATCCGGGTTCGCGGCCAGCCTCAGCTACCTAGTGAGGCACTCCGCAACTTAGTGAGACTCGGTTTCGAAATAAAGAATAAAAAATAGGGCTGGGGGTATAGCTCGGAGGTAGAATGCCCCTGAGTTCAATCCCCAGTACC